>JABEEQ010000010.1:0-12731 GCA_014824365.1 Fusarium sp. NRRL 66894 | reverse complement strand
TCAACCTTTGAATGGTACCCCGGTGTTCAGATTCACCATTCAAAAGATCTCGCCAACTGGGAGCTAGTATGTCGGCCCTTGAATCGTGCAAGTCTTCTCGATATGCGTGGATCCCCCGATAGTTGCGGGGTTTGGGCTCCATGCCTATCCCATGATGGATCCAACTTCTGGCTTGTCTATACCAACACTAAACGACTTCACGGATCGTTTAAAGATACTCCCAACTACATCACTTGGGCTGAAGATATTCAAGGACCGTGGAGTGAACCAGTATACGTCAATTCTTCAGGCTTTGACCCTTCATTATTCCATGACAATGAGGACGGCACGAAATGGTTCGTCAATATGTTATGGGACCATCGCAGTCGACCTCGTATTTTTGCTGGTATTTGCTTGCAGCAGTACGATCCCGATCTGGGTAAACTGGTGGGACCTAGAAAGAATATCTGGCAAGGAACCAGTCTCGGGGTAACTGAAGGTCCACACATCTACAAACGCAACGGATGGTATTACATCCTGGCTGCTGAAGGCGGAACTGGATGGCTTCACGCCTGTTCGATGGCAAGGTCTCGCTCAATCCGGGGCCCCTACGAGACTCATCCACAAAACCACATCCTGACTTCGAAGGACGACCCGTTTGTGGCATTACAAAAGGCCGGTCATGGAGATATCGTGGATACGCCTGAAGGTCGAACTTATCTGGTGCATCTCACCAGCCGGCCCACAGGACAACAACGTCGAAGTATTCTTGGTCGTGAGACAGCTATACAGGAAGTGTACTGGGCCGACGATGACTGGTTATATGTCGAAAACGGGCCTACTCCTAGTTTACACGTTGATTTGCCTGCTGCTCGCGACGATACCAAGTATTGGGTTGAGAAACGATACACATTCGAGAACAACCTCCCGTGTGATTTTCAATGGCTCAGAACGCCAGAGCCGGATCGTATCTTCAAGGTGGACAATGGACTCGTGTTGTATGGTCGGGAGTCTATTGGTTCCTGGTTTGAGCAGGCCCTTGTAGCGCGTCGACAGTGTCACTTCTCATTCGATGCCGAGACACTCGTTGATTACTCTCCCGAGGATGAGCGTCAATACGCAGGACTCACTGCATATTACAACCAGTGTAGCTTCTACTACCTGACTGTCACTGCACAGTCGGATGGTGAGAGGGAACTTCTCTTGATGAAGGTTTCCGCACCGAATCATCAGGCAAAACTGGATAGTCCTGCCATTGAGCCTATTTCGATTCCTAAGGAAGGGAGAGTAAAGCTTGCTATGTCAGTACGAGGAGAGAAGTTACGTTTCTCTTATGCTATGGAACATGGGGACCTGAAAGAGATAGGGCCGGTGCTAGATGCATCGACGCTTTCGGATGAATGTGCTCTCGAGTGGGGAGGCAGCCCTTTCACTGGTGCCTTTGTCGGGATGGCCTGTTCGGATCTGAACGGATTAGCACGAGAGGCCCGGTTCGATTACTTTGTTTACCGTCCTGTCAGAGATCAATCGGATCGATATGGGAGATTTCAAGGCTAGGGACTGGATCGAATAATTGTATTTAGTGGAAGCCGGCACAATGTCTTGACAACTGAGCAGGCCGCTGGGATTGGAAACAATGATTGGGTTGAAAAAGGACTAAAAGACCAGAATTGGACAATGATTCAAATGGGCGACAACAATTCTACTGACTTGAACAGTTCGCTTCTGGATCAAGTCAGCCCACTATTCATATCAACGAACTTCAATAACTACGCCGAGTTTGCCATCACGGCACATGGCGGCTCTGAGCCAAATAGCTGGTTTTCCCTCGAGATGATCCACAACTACATACACAACTTGGTTGGAGGCTTAGGATGGCCCTCGGACTCCCTTCAAGCAACCGGTAGTGGTGAAGCACAATGTTCCCATGGCCATATGGTTGATCTTGGCACCGCTGTCTTTGACCCCATTTTCTGGCTGCATTACTGCAACGTTGATCGTCAGTTTGCTATCTATCAGCACAACAGCGGACAAGGACAATGGTTCACAGGCGCTACAAAGGACACCGATCCAACCTCTCAGGATAACCTCTATCCATTCCATACTCATAGCAAATTCACGAACTACGCCTCTGACATGGTCCAAGATTGGGCCACACTTGAATACACCTACCCTAATCTCGCGCCTGAAACGGACTCCAACGCTGGCACAGCCTCTCCCGAGCTTATTCAGAAACGCCTCATGGGAAAATATAGAATCATTCGAAAAGTGCTTACCGAAGTTGGCTCCGAACGGAACATTGAGGGCCTTGACAATAACTACGTAATCAACATCAGCTACAATCGATTCGACTTGAACGGAAGTAGTTATACCATTCATTTCTTCTTTGGCAAAGAAGGTGACATACCCAATTCTCCAACGGATCACAAGCTAAGCCCCGATCATGGGGGCAGCATCCATACATTCTCTGTCAACTACTGGACTCGCGGCAATAAGAAGGGCATCAAGTGTGGCAACTGCCAGAAACAACAGCAAACTCACCAGCTGTCGAAGGGTCAGGTCTCGGTCACACCTCAGCTCCTGCAGCGAGCTTTAAACAAGGATGAGACACGGGGCTGTTGAATCCAAGGCTGATAATTTGGAGCGGATAATACATTCCCAAATGGGCGGAGGAGGACATTGCTTGCTTTCAACTACATCCGGTCACCGTAGCTTTTCAACGTTCCGCATTTTCAAGGACTGCTTGTGGAGCTCAAGTGGGTGACCTTTTGCTGATGGGTACCGCGTGGATCGAGGGTGCCCATACCCTGGTGATTCAGCCACTGGAAAGGTTGGCAATGAGCTCCTGATGATTTAATATGATTCATATAACTTGAAATTTCATCTTTGCGCATGCAAAGAGAACTTGGTACCCTCAGTAGCTATGACAAGGGCTCTGGTCTAGTTAAATCGCATCCAGACTTCACAGCTCCTCGGCTGCCAAATTATGAGCACCAACATAACACCGTTCATGATTTGGATGTATATTTCTATAACTACCTTCGAGATATCAGCAATATTACCATTGACGTATTACACGGTGTGAAGTATTTACACCCTGCGGCATGGATACTTGCTGTATAGAATGTGACATTGCTTTGAGTATTACAATACATGCCAACAGCTACAAGCTTACATCTGAGACATAATTTTATGTTTAGAGCCTTGGTCACTTAACGAGTACTGAGAATATCGAGGTGCAACTGCGGGCTAGATATTCGGACTGCACATCTTAGGATCATTACGAAGGCCGGTATTTAGGACAAGATTAGATTCTAAACAAATTATATGGAGGTGATGAGGCATTGAGAGCATATACATTAAGCTCAACCGGGCTCTTACTGGCTGTAGCAATCCAAGGCTCTTCAGGGTCAATTGTGACAAGTACAAAGTTTTTTTTTTACTAAGTCAATCATGGAGATGGCCTTGCTAGACGAGGTGGTATTCCCGACATAAGAATGGAGGAACCTGCATCCGGGAACTGCTGTAGGGAGAGCGGGATCGTCGCAGGGTTGGGCATGGGCTATTTCTCCTCGGGGACAAAAGCTTCATTTCGAGGGTGTTGGAACCCTAGCTCGATTGACACGTCCGGGGCCGCTGGGGCGGGGGGCTGCTGTAGGACATGTCGGTTTTGGGAGCGGTTGTAGGCCTATTTAACAGTAAACTTATCAATGGGTTGTCATTCGATGTTATATGTTGCAAGTAGTGAGTGTGAGGATTTTCCAGGCAAGGTTATCTACATCCTACGGGAATGAGAGTTAGTACCGTATTTCAAACGGGGACAAAGTAACTGACATCTATTTCAGTGTTCCCACTCAAGCCTCCAGTTGGTGGCATAGTATGGGCAGAGCATCCAGCAAGGAAAACTTGACCGCCCTTGCTCTCAAACCGACCAGCGGTGTACGCCACCATAATCCAGCAATTAACTGACCCGATCTCAGGAGTGACTTGGTCAAGGGTCAAACCAGACAGTTGATAGAAGTATTGATTAGCGTCATCCACAGTGACAGATCCCGGTTCAAAAGTGGCATTGGACCCGACATTATTGACCATAATGAAGCCCTGCTTTTCCTCGTTTTCTAGTCGGAAACCTTCACCAATACCCTTATTTGCCACATAAACAACTCCATGAAACATTTTCTTGTCGATGAACAGACTCTATTCTGACTTGAAATTGAGATGGAGACTATTTAGAAGAATACTTGGTTCCTCTCAGCTGATACCCTCTTTTTGGCGAGTCGGGCTGCATTTGCCATCGCCTGTAACTACATATGGTGTCTTGTACTTCTTGATAATTCCGGTGCTCAGCTCCTTAACGACCACAATGACATAGTTTTCTTTCTCCTCATAGAGTAGAACTTCGTGTCCATAACGTTACTCGGTACTGAACTTCTCGGCATTCTGGCCTAGGATAGGCTCGAACATTCGGTGCGAGATCCAAACCCAATTTGAAAGGGTGAAACGCTTGACATGCTCCGGTTCATGTTCTTGGAGAAGTTTGAACACTTTCGCACCAACAAGCTTTTCGACTACAAGCATATCAGCATTCAAATCAAACTCCTTTCCGCTCTGCTCTAAAGTGAAGTCTTCAAGGCTTAGCTGGCAAAGGATCTCGCTTGTTTGTAAGTTGATACCGGCAGCTCAGGGATGGGCACCCGCTCTAGAGTCACGATCAAATGAGAGCGATTTGATCCTAATTATTGTTAGCCACTTTGTTATTCCAAACGAAAGGAGATTATTGGATGTGCAACTTACCCGTGATAACCGAGAAGTGGTCCAAGGGTCTTTCCAACCATGCTGGAACCGATAAAGATGACGGGCCATTCTTCCTCCTCAATAGGAATATTGGAGTGATTAATTGGAGTGAACTTGTCCGTCGCCAAATTAGCTGAAGACAACAGTCAGGGGTTAATACGTATGACTGGTCCCAAAAGGGATTGAAGAGAGGTTTCGTTCATATGTCGCGCGGTGACTGTCATTGTGGCTGCTGGTCTTCTGGAAGTAGGGTTTTTAATAGATTTAGAAGCAATCGAATTAACTTGAAGATTTAGTATTAACTTTGAGATACAAATTGGCACAAGGTTCTTCCTGACATATACGCATTCGGACTCATAACAATGTTATTCTTCTCTAGATGTTGAAGCCATATTCCTCCCTACCATCTTATGGACTCTTCCCCGGCAAGTGATTTGATGATCTGGTGGGGTCGATCCCGAATTGGTGGCGATTTGGTGCCCACTCGGCTTGTAAGCAGAAAGTTATCTTCTAGACCTGTGCTCGATGTGCCGCATGTGAAACGCGAGAGCGAGGATTTTGGTCCCAGCTATGTATTGGATTATTGGCAATAGGGGCGTCTGAGACTAAGAATGTTTCTGTTATGAAAGCTCTATGGGGGATGATGTTGCAACAGGCGGCCTGCGCTAGGAGTATCCTGCTTATGTTAAACGCGACGAACGAGATTTCTGGCAATGTAAACAAATGTAACCCTCAATACTCTATTTTGCATGTGGTTTTACAGTTTTTATCTGGTTTTAAGTTATGATATGGCAAGATAGGCTAGACCTAACATCGTACATTGTGTAACGAACGGTATGGCTGTTATTATTAACCATGCGAATGCGATGAAGAAGGTTGTTCGGTGTAAATTTCCTTAGCATTAGTACAGGAGGCCGACCATCTTGGAAAAGGTAAAAATTATATGCAGGACGCATAAGTGACATAAGAAAATGAGTTCATATCGATGGCAATTGGCCGGATTTACATTTCCTCTAGGTAAGACTCAAATAACCCACTCTATGTTGGTTGAGCCTTACATGACAATGAGACATGCCTAAATTGTAACAACTGAGACTAACCAATAGCCGAGTTGTGGTGTAGTCCTACAAAAATAAGGCCAGCCGCAGGCGGGGCTTAAATTGCATACTGCAGTCGCAATAGGTAGAGAGCCGATATCATGTTGGTCATACTGCATTGCACTTTGCCGTTGCAGAGAATCAATGATCACATGAAGTTCCACGTCATTCGAGCTATGCTTGTACTGATGGAAGGGTGTGATATGCCTATAAACGACGCCAAAAGTTCGAGCATTATTTATAGACTAATCTGATTGCATAATATATACTAGGCCTCTTGACTCGTGAAATGTTTGCGGCCTGATTTTATGATCGCTGCAAGAAGAGTTTCCTTTTACCTACGACATGGTAATATACTCAGGCATGACCGTCCTTTACGAAAACATTGACCCTAATAGAGATACTTTAATTATTATCTCCTACTTGAGTGTACTTTCCCAGAGCGCGGATGAACCAGTGGCTGCCGAAGAGCCAGCGGCACCTGATGAGCCAGCGGCACCTGATGAGCCAGCGGCACCTGATGAGCCAGCGGCACCTGATGAGCTAACGGCTACTGATGAGCTAACGGCTACTGATGAGCCAGTAGCTGTTGAAGAACTAGCGGCTGCCTATGATCCAGACCATAGAGATGGCCATTCCACATTCTCCAGCATCGATAGGACTACCCACTGTCATAAAGGTCTGGGAGAACATCATCCAGAAAGATTTTTCTTATTAGTATAGAACTAACTGGTTTTCCTACTGATTTAGGAGACAAATCAGTATCCGAACTCAGGTTAAAGGTATCCAAGAAACACCTTATAGTAGTATCACGACGTGCCAGAGCGATGTTCCAAAGAGACTATCATGAGACTCAGAAAACGGAAGCTGATGGCCTTTACCACTGGATAATTAAGCCTTTATTTAATCCTAAAGCTCTCAGGATTATCATAAATGTCATCTATGCACAAGCTTAAGATTTACTAGATAAGGTCACGCTTTAGATAATAATCTTAATAGCTAAAGTTATAGATGACCTTTAATACTATAATGCTCTATTATTCTTTATTAAGGTATAGATTAATCGGTTATCTAAGTTAATTCCTAGTCAAATATATAACAAGCTGGTACAATAGATCTTTATTATATTAGTATTTGGTCTAGATAAGAAGTTTAAGCAGGCAACAAGAGTGGCAATTATATGCAGTACCAGACCTATAGATATACTAGGACTTCCTATACATCCAGATATTATCAGTATATTTGTTATTATTTTATAATTATAATACTTTACCAGAGTAGATAAAATTAAGCAAAAGAGACAGGATCTTCTTAAAGACCTGATCACACAGTTAAACGCCGTATTAGACAATTTATGCTCGGACCGCTCTTGTCGTGTCCTCGCATACAGGCTTATGATGCTTGGAGCATTGACTCAACAAATGAAGAACACGAATTTGCACTCACCTCGTCCCGCAAGGCCTTTCCGCAACTTGAGTCTATTTTCAATACTCGCGGCGGTGCGACGCTTTGACTCGCCCTCTCTCTATCTCCCAATGGAACGCATATCGGGTTATTCTTTTAATTCTTCCGGTTCTTCCTTTGGAGAGTCTAAGGAGGATGTCTAGGTGCTACAAAAAGATACCTCTTCGTCATCAGGCCGGAAAAAGAAGCACCGGGACTGGTTCGACCATGAAGACGATGAACCGCCAAATAATACCCCCAAACAGCTCACGGTTCACTTCTGTCGGTTACAAGATTTCCTAAAGCCCGAAATTGATATCTTGGAAGCGAGGGTCTTGACCCTAGATCTGGGGTTGTAATTGAACAGGTTCTGAAGATGCCTTTGGGATAGTGGCTCAGTTCAAATTAGTGCACAAGACTGGTGAAAGTGGTCGTCTAGATACAGACAGTTAATAGAAAGACAGGCCTTATCAGTGATTTCCAACACGAAGGGACTATATAAATAACTCTTGCAACGTTAAATCTCAAGGGTAGTTCATTATACTTAAGTCAATAATCAATTAAAAATCATTGATAAGACGTGTTACAAACAGAAAGCACTGAAAAGATTTTGTGCTTATGTTACGATCAGGCTACACGGATTTTTTTGGCAAGAAAAGCCTTGCTTAATATATTATCTACCATGCAATATGAAACTATCTTCTGGGCGAAGATTTTGGCAAACGTCCATGGAGTCCGTTTGGTGTCTTTACAAGAGATCTAGTCTAGCAAAACTCTTGTTTTTGCATTCAGAACAATTGAACCATTGCCTAGTCCTACAGTCCAAAATCAATTGNNCGGGGAGAAGTTCCGAGTCACATACAGGTAGGTCATGGACCAGGCGCTGGGGGCGGAGACATGCCGCGTTCCTTTCCATCCTCTCTTTCCTCTCTATCTGGTTTAGTGAATGGCTCTTGTTCTTCATACATCGCGCTTATCGACAGTAAGTAATCCGAACGCTCAGTGTGGTGCATTTCCGATATCGTACGGCCTAAGAGATACTTGTGGACGAACCCAAGCATGTAGAGTGGAAATACGTCGCACTTCCAGTTTGGGCGCGTTTAACAGAAAAGCAAAATGCAGCGCGTTTCTGGCACGAGAGAGCCCATGCCAACCTTTAGAGTTCATATTAGGTAAGTTGAGTAGTTTTACAGAAGCCGCAAACCGCTTGTCAAAAGAGCCTTGAGGAACAAGATTTGATATAGGGTAGTCACAGAGAAGAGTTTTATAAATTTTTCTATATAAAGCTTATCTACAGTAGCAGTTTCGCAATTGCCGTCAGTGTCGGGGCAAGGGTGTCCGTTATATGACTAATACCGCAGTCTACGAAGGGCAGAAGGATACGGTTTTTCTTAGCGATCACAGAGAGAAAAGAAAAAATTTATTTAGAGCACACGGACTACGACGGGCGATCGCCCATTGCAATCCCAGCAGGGCGGCTGATTGATACAAGTCGACTGAGGGCCTTGTATACCTCCCAGCAGTATGGACATCCTTCTATGGTTAATCCCCAAACCAAACAAATTAACATATAGATTCCTTTTTCATCAGCCACTTTTTCAATCCAGTGTCATTGTGATTCGTGATGAGTTTGGCCTTGAAATCGAAAAGGTCACTTTCCCCCCTTCGAACCCTACTGTACCAAGAACTGCTTGTAGTTTACCAAATTACACACTTTTCGTTCGTGCGCCAGCCCCCTGTTGTCATTAATTTTATGCACTTACATCCTTTTGGTTTTTGTACGCCCCGCTGCCTCTGCCATTGTTAGATGCTGAAATGTGGTGGCGGCATCTGGAAGCAGTGACAGCGAGTTCAAAAAAGCTAACAGATTCGCTTCAGCCACTCATGAACAAGAAAAGGGTTATACGTTCGCTGTTGACCCGCACGATCCCTAATGCTATACTAACAAAGCGAGTTTAAAAACCCTATCAGATTCGCATTTCAGCCATTCGCGAGCAAGACAACTGTTATGTATTCGCTCTTGACCTCGCATGAATGCAACCAGTGATTGTTGATCTTTCCACCATCATTCCTCAGTGAAGCGGTTGCTCCTCGATACAAGCGGTATTTTGACAATCCCGCTAGACCCACTGATGACTGTTATGCCCCCAAAAGGAAGTGCAAGATACATTGAGTCCTCAAAAATCCAGCTGGACGCCAAGTCACGATGAGGCCGTTTTGGCAAAGAGACTCCCAGTTTTAGCCTCAAATACACAAAGTAATATGATGTTTCGCTAAGATGGGTTGTAAGTGTATGTATCAAGTGTGTCAGTGGAAGGCCATCATCGCCCAGACCAGCTAGCCGAGAATAACCGAAGGTCGTAGGTACTTAACCTCCTTGCGATTTTGTGCGCAGCAAGATGTACTCCAGGGTACTTACAACAGCATGCATAAGTAATAGAGAATTATGGAGCACAAAAGAAATAGACACAGGTTGAAACTTGGTAATTGAAATCCTATTTATTATTTTGTCTCTCTCTCAGAATGAAAATTCCTTCTTTTGGGAAGATAACAGATGCGTTTGCTGCTATGTCGATTTGCGTCTGTCCTGCTGTCTTTCCAGAACTGGCTTAGTGTTGTGGCCCCCTGACATGTTGCCACATCAACCCCGACGCCAGAACATCATTTCCCCACCAAAAAAAACATGCTGACTTTGACTGTATCATCATCATCTAGCTACCTGATCAGTGCTATTTGTGAGTTCTCGTGTTCACGCGGCAGCGTCGGCGATGAGCAGCAGCTGCAACATCTTGGCTTGGCTAAAGACCATCCCCCATGCTCCTTCGCCTCGGGCGAGACGCAAGGACAGCGTCAGTGAGCCAAGAATCAAGCGCGCCAAGACAAGCCACGAATCATCATTGTCCATCTCTAGATTACCTACGCCGCCACTTCTGAGTGATATGGAATCACCCAACAAGAACAAACGACAACGGACAGATGGAGATACAGAGGCAGACGATGATGGAGACGGCTTCAGCAGCAGCAGCAGTAATGTCTTTCCCTCGGAGTTCGTTGATCTGAATACGCCCAAGGCACGCTTGCAGTATAGCCAATTATACCAGAGCCTCGAGACGAGATCTAGCTCGCTGGCATCACGCTCTCGATCGCGACACTCGTCAAACTCAAGAACTTCGTCTCACACAAAACAACAGCGCAACGCGGCCCTGCAGTCGACAGGCTATGAGGGTCTCAGCTTCGTTCGATTCCCCGATTGGCAGCTAAATTCACTTGAACAAATCAAAGACGAATTTCGTAGGATTTCCCATCAGTCAAAGAGGTTAGGAAATGGCGACGATATGATAACATGTGAACATGTTATACAATGGCTTATACATAACACAGCACCCAGCAACAAGTGATTCTGCCATTCAATATCACCTGCTTATTCTCTTAGGAACTCCTCAATTTTCTCCAAACCATGCAAATCTCCCTCAACAGATCCTGCCAACTCCTTAGGCACCCAGCCATATGTATACCCTCCACCAAAATCAATCAGCCATGCATCCTTCTGGCGGTCGATAAGGACATTGTCGGGCTTCACATCACCCCAGATAATACCGGCAGTATGCAGCTGATGGACCATGTCGTGGACCTGCTCGGCCCACTTCTGTCGGAGGTCACCTGGCGTATCTGGTTGTGTTACGCAGAGTAAGGTCTTGTTGCCGCAATCAATATACGTCAAGAGCAAGCCAAAAGCCAGACCAGACTCATCTCGCACCAGGCCAATGAGGCGTGAAATTCGTAAGGACTCGTCAAGATGGGCATCGCGTATGCTTCGGTAATTGTTAAGCTCGTTCAAAAAGATCCTCTCGTCTCCGGGCCTCATAGGCTTGAAATAGGCAGCACTACCGTCCTTCAAGAGAACCTTGGACGGCTTAAATGATAGAGGCCCATGGGAGTTCTTTTTCTTAGGCAACTGAATGTCCTTTGGGTCGTGTTGAGGCCAAAGCGCGCAACTCTCTTCTGGCAGATCAATGCTAAATATCAGAGCCATATCACCGCTCCCATCAGATGGAATAGCAACCAGAGTTTCTCCTTCGCCTCGCATGTTGTATCTCGATGTCTCAGGGAAAAGAAAGTCTTGCAATGTTAAGCTTGCCGTGACCTCTGGTAACTGCCTGAATTTAGGCAGAAGCGGCTCAGCAATCCAGTCGTAAAAGTCTTCGACAGTGTAACCATTAAGTTCGGAGTTCTTAGCCACCTTTAGAAAAAATAAGTATTTGCTTTCCAGCGCCGGTGATTGAGAGAAGCTGTCGGACGAGATGGAAATTATGAACTTATGGTAATTACACATAATCACCAACTCCGAGTCGGTTTCCTCGTTATGGAAGGTAAATTCAAGTACACTCCAGGGCGGCGGTGGTGATATTTCATCTTCTGAAATTCCGTCCATGTTATTGATGTTGTTCGTGTTGGAAAGAGGAAGAAGATTGTGGGGGGCAAGGTGCAGCTAGACGCGTTCTTAACTCCAATTGTGGTTATTGGTCAGCAGACTGCGGAGATTGACCGGATATCAACCGAGTACGCGCCTGCTCCTTTATCTATAATTAGCACAAATGTCTTTCCTTTAACTATAGAAACCACAGATTATGGAAACGAGTTTTCCCGTGCATTAAGCGCTGTATGCTACATTCTTTGCTCGCTCTTAACAAGGACCTCTAGAAGGCGGGACCTCCCGCTCTACCAGGAACTGAAACATTTGGCGCGCGGCTATAGATACGATGTGCCAGAAATACTTAAAAAGAATTGTTATGTTTCGCGCGCGCTAAACACCATGTAATCCATCTTGTATTAAGCGTGTCTTCCAAGTTATATAAGTTCCTAGTTAGCAATCTATACCTCTTATTTATTTCTCCTGTTTTCTGTATTACTTCAAATTTTATACTCTCTTTTACTGCCATTATATGTAGTCATTACTATCATCTATTTCGTTGCGGCCACAGGAAATATGCTGACCCTGAATACTGCGAGAGTGCCACATATAATCGACGTACCGGGAAATGGTCGATGTGCGCAAATGGTAGATCGACCACAGCAGTTGCGGACCCGAACCTCTGCCGTCGCCCTGAATGCTTCCTCAATGACCTAAAGGCGCATGGATGGACATGCTGCCGGTGCGGTGAACCCATGAACAGAAGGAGCGGCTGCCTTGGTCCTCCTGAGGGACGCATGGGAGATTGTCCCCACGAGGTCTGCAGGAGATGCACCTATTCATCTTAGGTAAGTTTTAAACTTGGGCTGGATACTCTTACTAACTCTCTAGGAATTACATTTGGGGGTTTCCTTGGACTTGCCGGGAATTTTTTAAGCTGTCTGTTTGTGAATTGTCCTCTTTGTTCTTTATCTAATATATTAACATATTTCACCGCCACCCCGTAC
>JABEEQ010000009.1:0-24280 GCA_014824365.1 Fusarium sp. NRRL 66894 | reverse complement strand
TTCTTGAAGTGGGCCTGCAGCGAAGCCGGTGGCTCCGTGCCGACGAAGAAGGCCGGGAGTCATTGCAGCGCGCCGAGGCGGTCGAGGTCTGGCCATTCCGGCACGGAGCCACCGGCTTAGCTGCAGGCCCACTTCAAGAACTACTGCATGAGCCGCGGCGTGTCGCCGGCCAATTGGCTCGCGGCCGCAAACCGGCGCAAGGGCAAGCAGGGCAAGGTGCTCCTGCAGAGGTCGCGCGCCGGCATCCGCGAACTTAAGTTCAGGGCGCCCGTGTCGCTGTGCTGCGCAGCGCGGATGGAAAAGCGCGCGATAGCAGCACCGACAAGGAGGGCCTGGAATGCCGAGGTGATGCAGCAGATCTTGGAGACGAGTGGTTGGTTCAAAATGCAGCAGGAGGAACAAGCGAAGAAGGACGGGGCCGCTGAAACTGAGTCCCAGGCTGGAGCTGCAGCAGATAGGAAGATTAAGGACAAAGCCAAGGCAGCGCCAGCACGTACAACTCTCACCGCGCCGCAGCTCGTGCACTACTTCGCCCACGTCATTCAGACAGAAATTCCCGACCTCGTGTTTGATTACTTCGTTATGCATAAAATGGCTCGAGGGCTACTCGAGAAGGTGCGAGCGCAGGCAGACGATATTGGCCTACCACTTATGCTGTATGTCACGACCGATGTTGCCGACATCGCGGGCCTCGTATTTGCCATAGCGGCTAGGGAGGTGGCGCCCAAGTCGGGGCAGAGTCAGGAAGTGCTGGACAAGGTAGCGATGGTGATACGGGAGTATGTAATAGCGGAGTTAGATGTTCACAAATGTCCTACCCAAGTACGAAGGTAGCAGGGAAAACTGTTTATCAGTATTATGCCTGCATTCAGTAGCTGCAAATGAGCCCTGTTTATGTTACTAAGGCTATGCTCAATTCTTCCAATATCTTCTTGTCCTATCTTAACAAGACTGCGCAGTGCGTTGAACCAACCATTGACTGACAAAAAAGTTTAAGTCAAAATTTTCCCACGCTTTTTAACTCCAGCTGAGGTTTTTGAGAGACATGATAAATGATTGCTGTTATCTTTTGGTCGCGTCTGGCGCCTGGCTGCATAGATTTCGAAGAGCATAGTTGACGGTAGGTCATCTTGTCTTTCCGTAAGGCCGATGGGAATCGACGCACAAGATAATGGGCCGCCAATGCTAGTACGGAGTTCGAATTGGTTTCCGGACTCGAGACGGAAGGCGGCTCCTCCGGACATGTTTGTGCTGTGTTGCTCGCGCAGTCTCAGAATTTCACCCTTCAAGGAGGCCACCTCTTCTTCACATCTTTCAAGGCTGGCCAAAAGTTTCCATTCACGAAGCCGAGCCATTCTTTCGGTCGTCCTTCTAATCCTGTTTTCCTTCCCCGCCACCTGATCGCATACTTTTGCAGTTTTTGGTTTCGTCTTGCCGCCCATATATAAGCTTCAATCCGCAGGTCTCTCCGATGCGGTGCTCTTTGTTACATTGTTCGCGAAACTTGCTCCACCTCCAATTGCCGCAAGCCCAGATAGCCTGGTCGAAGTAACACATTGTGAAAAACTGAGTGAGGTAAAGCGAAACAGAAAAGATTTCAGCCTGGAATGGGCGTTTTTTGAGCCTGCGGGGGCTCTTTGCTTATCTACTCAAGCAAAAGCTGATGATTAAGACTTTTCGAAATTTCATGGCGACTCCGTTTCAGTGGGCGTGAAATTCAATTTCGCGCGCTCTTTACTACGCCGTAGTCGATCAACAGGGGATGCTGTTACTGGCTGCCTGTCGTATGAGAAATCACACAAGACCCACTAATCACCAACAATGTCTTCGCCAACCGACGAGCATGGGTGAACCAACAGAACGTAGTAGTAGCAACATCATCGTACGTAATCGTTGAGTCGGGCGAAGGGAAACTGTGCCCCCCCCCCGGTCTTATCACGTCGGTGCCTTCTTCTTGCCTGATCTTGGGCCATGGCGCAGTCACCCACTTGTAAGAGACTAGAATTGTTCCATTCACCTCCCTCAGTGGTTGGTGCCCCGAACCTTATAAAGCGGAGTGAAGGTTCTTAAATACCATAATTGCTCTCTGCCCACTCTCGACACTCTTGGCTTGGCAAGTGAGGTAGGCCCGACGACTCAGCGTTGGCTTGGCATCATGATATTGGGGGAGAGTAGGGGGGAGGCCACATAATACGGAGCATTGGCGGATCAGGAAGGAAGCCGCACACAGCTAGCCACAGATCGGGATAGTAGGCCCGATGATTCTGACGTTCATCACAGAGTAACTTAAGATATGGGACCTTGCAAAATCTTGGACGAGACCAGTATAAGCTGCTTATTCTACTGGGCAGCGACTACCACACCAATCCCGACACAACGGTACGCTAGCTGCGTTGCCAGGTCAGCAATACACAAACTACTGTACCTAGCTTCAAAGACTGCAAGAACCAACAGACACAGGAGACCTAACCCAGAACTACCTGAAACATTGTTTAACCCCGGAAGTCATCTATTTCATTGCTAGTGTCAATAATTAAAAAACGAGGACCCTCTGGTGTGCTCGAAGCAACATCCGGCTAGCATTTGTGACAAGAGATTGGCGGTCGGAGCTAATACATGGTTACCCACACCTACCTTCTAAAAGCGGTTGTGTCGGTGGGTTTGCTCAAGCACTGACGAAGGGAGCTGTGGGTCCGGATTTTCGGGGAGAAGTTCCGAGTCACAGCCTAGACGTTGGACAGGTAGGTCATGAACCAGGCAGTGGGGGCGGACATGTGCCGGGTTCCCTTCCATCCTCTCTTTCCTCTCTATCTAGCTTAGTGAATGGCTCTCGTTCTTGACACGAGAGCCCAGGCCAACCTTTAGAGTTCATATTAGGTAAGTTGAGTAGCTTTACAGAAGCCGCAAACTGCTTGCCAAATGAGCCTTGAGGAACAAGATTTGATATAGGGTAGTCACGGAGAAGAGTACTAAATAATTGCCGGCAGTGTCGGGGTAACGTGTCCGTTATATGACTAGTAATGCAGTCTACGAAGGGCAGAAGGACATGGCTGTTTAGCGAACACGGAGAGAAAAGTAAGATTTATCTAGAGCACACGGACTTCGGGTGATCGCCTATTACAATTTCAGCACGGTGGCTGATTTAGACAAGTCGGCCGAGGGCCTCATAAACCTCCCAGCAGTATGGACATTCTTTCTTGATTAATCCGCAAACCCAACAGAATAACATAGATTTTTCTTTTTCATCAGCCACTTTTTCAATCCAGTGTCATTGTGATTCGTCATGAGTTCGGCCTCCCAATCGGAAAGGTCACTCTCCTCCCTTCGAACCCACCAAGAGTCATAGTCTGGGCAGAAGTGATTATGAATTAGGAGAGACCATGCTTTCCTCCATCTTCGCTTCGACTCGTTGTCCCCTAAAGGACGGACTTCTTCCAAGATAGACGTATAATCGTTCCTATAATATGATATTAATTCCTTCCGACCGAGGGTAAGACTTAACTGGTGAGCGGCCTGATCAAACTCTTGTATCTTTAGAGGACAGAGACTTTCAAGTCCTGATTCAATGCCTTGGAGCAATTTCTCCACCCGATAACCCTCAACCGCCCCCAGCAAGAAGAGGAAGACCTGCTTTATTTGAAAGGAGGAAGGGTCCATGCCGAGGTTGACGAGGGTGGTAGCAACCTTTGCAGGAAAGAATGAGTCGGTATCGCCACGCAAACCATCACGCAACGATTTGAGGTTTGCGTCGGGCGATAGATGTCGAAGCGAAGGAAGAACATCAAGTAACCCGCTATTCAAAATATGCGATCGTCCCCATTGACAAATGACGCTATTTAGGGGAATTTCGCCCCAAATGAGAATCTCAGTATTGTAAATGTCTTGGCGTCCCACGCCGATCTTCGAACGTAAGCTATTGCATCTCAGCTAACTCCCTGGCGCTAACTTCCACGGGTCCACAAGAAATATCGTAACATCCTCCTTATCAGCATATACACAGAATGCAATACTGAGAGCGCGGAGGAGATCGTATGTCACAGAGATGAACGGCGTGGGTATACGATTTTCACGTTGCGCGTGTCTTGTAACGTGGTTTTGGAGCTTGCGCAATGTCAAGGAGTCGAACGCTGGAAGAGGAAACAACCTTGCTCGAAGGGTTTCCTGAGCCTCTTGTGGTGACTCGTAGTGGACGACTCTATAATAGATAGGTCTTTGGAAGGAATTCGCTGAGTGTTGCTTATGCATCTGAAATGATGATTGTGATTTGTGAGCACTGGGCCGAACAGGGATGATTATGGTATGGGATGCCCACTGGGTTGCCTATTTCCTCTTCCACTTCGGAGATATCATAATACCTCGGAGCTTGATGCTTATCCTTATCAAGACTAAGCCTAGAAAAGGCATCTTGTAACGGTTGCACGTCCATGTTGTAGCCGGGTAACGGACGCAAAATTATTCTTTTCAGGCGACGAGGCACGGCGGTATGTTCTTCAGCTGCTATTGGGACAAATCCTGGTGAGTTTGGCGGATGTGTTAGGAGGCTGATGCAACGAACGGCCTGCGTCATAAGGGCGGGGTTAAGTATTACGTGATGAGCGCACCCCCGAGATTGGCAGGGCCAAGTCTTTGTCAAGGGTTAGGACCAGAGGAGTTGTGCTTTCACTGGCGCAATCGTTAATTCGGTATATGCAAGATGACCTGGGTAGTTGAATGTGGTTTCCGCCTAAAGGAGGCAGTCAGCGTACCTTCTATAAGGAGAAAAGACCGTGAAGCAAACGCAAGCCGTATACGACCTGGGTGAGAGCCTTGAGCCAAACGAGTCTGTATCAAGGATTTAAAGCATTAGACTGCAGGGTTATAAAGGTGGCAGAGAATGCTAATTTTGCAGGGAACGTGCTTCGTTACTTGAATATGATGAGTTACGATCTTGCTACAGGTATGCAAAGAAGTATACGTCGTCTTACACGAGATACTTACAAGAGAATTTCAGCGGGGAGGGCCCATTCATGCAAATGTGCGAAGCCTGCAGTATAAGGGGAGATGAAGCAGGCGAGATGCTTTGAAAACGCATGCACTTTGAACATCCATAATGTCCCGAGTTACAAATGTTTCCGTATAATCCAGCAATCTATGTCTTAAAGTCCATGATCAGTAATTTCACCTTTGTAGCGCATCGTACAGAACTTTTTACGAACGCATTTTGGTAGATCTTGGTTCTGGGTTGGGATCGCTAAATCATAATAAACTACGGTTTTCTGCCCTCACGAGTACTGTAATTTTGAAATATAGACAAACTTTCGCTAAATGAGTCAAAGAGTGCACATTAATTCTGTTCAAAGTTCGTGGTTGATTGGGGCTCGGTTTGTTGCATTGCTGAGCCCATACTGCCTGGATTTCATTCTTATGCGGCTAAATTTAGACTCTTTTCTGCCCTTCCTTGCTCCAACTCCAAAGGCAGGTATCTGTGTACCCTTCCACTCCCCCATTTTCTGTTCCCACCTTCATATTCTCTCCTGACCACCGGCAACCAACCAAGTGAGTACAGCACTACTCCGTCCTGTTTTCTTACTTTCTTGACACTCGAGTATTAGAAAATTAACTTACACCATCCTTTTTGCCTGAACCTAACGAACACCCCGTATTAGCCTAGCAGACATACAAAGGATAATCAAGCAACGACCCACATGTCCTAGCCAAATGCAGAAGCACTCTTTGATACCAGACGCCTTACCTTACGCCTTTCTCATTTTTGCAATATTTTATTTTAACCCTGTGTCTCTCTGTCTTGCCAACGACGGCACTTGATTGAATGAAGGGCGCTTTTACCGAGATTTTTCTAGCCGCACAGTCCAGGTGTAAGGTGTTTCTCTGGTCTGGTCTACACTCTTACAAGACGTAGATATCGCGGCCGTGTCTTTCAAGGAGCAGCGCCACTGACTGGATGCTTTACGAGGTGGCTGACACTGTGACGTGGGACGTGCAAAGAGGCTTGAAAGGGGAAACTATATTTGAAATGGACCTGCTATATTCAAGGCGCCCACGTCGTTGCCAGCCCATGTAACGTCGCCTAATCTACAACCAGACCTAATCACGCAATGTCACATAAGCAACCAGCATTGGTTTGGTCCGTCCCATGCATTGCAAGGGGCGTTTTACGCTTTACAGCATCACTATGTGTTACATCAGTGACCAAGTACTTCATTCTATAATTCCTGACTACCACCACTCTTTTGAGCCGTATCGAATGAACACATTGAAGTTGTGAGCATTAGCTCTAGCTCAAATGAATTCATGGCTGCAACGGATCTTGCCATCGTCACTTAGGCTTATGAGTTAATCGAAGAATTTATGTCAAATCTACGTGAAAATATAGCTCGATGTAGCAATTCGTCATTGGTCTGGCTTCCCGTATTGACACGAGATGGCATGTTGCGGAATAAGAGCTGGCACCCTTTGGTGATACTGGTGGTTCGAGTAAAGAGCTACGTCAATGAGCGGTCTATACAATTCTCAAGAATGCTCAGTGGATGGGCAAGTCTCGGATCAATTCAGACTGTAACTTCATTAACTATTTTTTCCTGGGCACTAGCAATACTGGATACTAGAAAAAAGAGGCTTCTAGTCCATGGGTGTCCTATTGTTTTACACCTGGTGGCATATCAATAATTGCATCACGATTGTTTTTTCTGATGGCCGAATTATGCAGGCCAGCAGTCCCTTGTAAAATCAGTCTTGGTCTTTTTCTCTCTCTCTCTTTTTTTTCTTCCTTTTTTTGGGGTCGGGGGTAGGACCTTTTCATACAGCATGCCATTCATGTAACAAACCCCCATTCCTTGTCTATCTGCTTACGCTACATCCTACTTTGCGCAATCATCTCGAGCAAGCAGGTACTACTAGGCTTCACTATGAAAATGATTGTAGTATAGGGCATCCTGGATTAAATGATTCAAGTAGTCTTATCGATTCATGGTAATATTTCTGCGCGCTAAGTCTAGGGTTATTACATAAAATTGACGATATGCTGCATGTATAAGAAGCTTTTGGCTTTAAGTCTCCTTCTGAAAGGGAGTTTAATTTTCGAATATCCAATAGGTAATCGTTTGCCGATCGCAAACTTCCAAGCCTCACAAATCATCTCATCTCGCTTCTCTCGGTAGTGTCGGAAGCTGCAGGGCTAAGCCAAGCATGAAAGGATGACCATAAATAGTAGTAGATCGCCAATGTAAGCAAGAGCTGGCGCAGGTCACCCATCGGCGGTGTGACCTTTGCCACGGATCGGAATTCGTTCTGTTTGATTAGACTGTAACTTCAAGCCATACTGCAATGATTTCTACGAGGGCTGCGAAGCACATTGTGAGGTACAACCATACTTCTGGTCTCCTGAACACAAGAAATCCTAACTCGCTCGACAGGGCGTGGGAGAATGGCGAATTTACCGACTTTGAATTCACTTGCGAAGGGCATATCATACCTGTTCACAGGGTGATCATTTGCAGCCATTCCCCAGTATTTCACGCGGCATGCACTGGAAATTGAAGGTATCATGCGCTTCTCCGTGGCATTATCGTAATAACTGAAACATTGTTCTAGGAGGCATCTACCCGATCATATAGCCTAGACTCTCATTCCCTGCCTATGGTACGACGGATGGTGGAGTTCTTCTATACTAGTGACTACACTGAAGAATCCGAGGAAGAAGATACAGGCACAGACACGATTCCCGTTCTATTGATTCATGCGGCAATGTTTACCTTGGCAGACAAGTACGACATTGAAGAGCTAAAAGTCCTGTCAGCAAATAAATACTCGAAATACTTGACGAAAAACCCGAACGTTTCTAACTTTCTTCTTTCAATATCTGAAGTTTACAACTCTACACCACCCTCTGCGCGAGGACTTCGTGATCGCGCTCTAGCTTTGCTAGAGAGAAGCTCCCCGGGTTTCTGAGTTTATCGGATGCCAAGCAAGAGTTCGACGAGGTAACCGCTGACAGGCCCGAATTTATCAAAGAGCTTTTATATTATTTCATTGACCATCGGCTTTTGGGGCACTGCAATAACTGTGGCGGTAGTAAGTGGGTACCGGGTCTTCCTCTTAACTGTAAATGCGGATGGTGCGGCAAAGGCGGCGCGATCCCTGTAATACTCCGTGGGAGTCGTTAGGTGTTTCCTGTATTGTAATGACTTTCGCCGTAGCTAAGCCTAGTCCTTGGCACCTGAAGCTTGAACTAAAATGGAGCGAATACCAAGCTCGGCTTCGTGCAAGTAGAAAGGCAGGCCCAAGTCTATAGGAGCCTCGACTGCGCCTAGTCGTACATACCAAAATCAACTTTAGTGGAGTTGATTATTTTGCCGCACTCCCATAAAACCAGGTTACGACTGACTTTCATGGCGCCAGTGGTCGTATGATTTGGATAGAGTTAAATGCGGTGCGGGTGGAGACCGGAACGTTTAAGACCGGTATGGTTAGCCTGCTGCTAACGAAGAGCAACGCTATACTGAACTAATTATCTGCTACACGCGAAGAAAGACGACTGGGGATAACCTTGTGTTAGACTGACACCTGCGTGCAGTTAGAGACGCAGCCATATATAGTACGACGATATTCATGGCATGTGGCGGCGTAGGTATGGGAAATAGATTGACGCCCCCGCACGAAGAGCAATAAAGCAAGACAAGGTATCATCAAGATTTCACTCAATAAGATCACCAGTTTTCGCTCCATAATCTGTTGAATTCATCCCATAGTGCGTTCAAGATACGTATCGCGTATCCAGTACCGTGACGGCTACGGCTAAGAGCCGGCCCTTACGCAGGCATCTGGCCTTTTATTGCCTCGCAGGCTTTGGATTTTCTGTTCCAACAACTAACGCCACATGTTGTCATGCTTGTCGCTAGCTATTAACTTTCCTCAATTTCCAAGTTTCCAATTAGGGGCCTTAAAGATGACGTTACGCTCGTATCCCACCTCACTGAGCATCGATCTTGAGGGGCTCCTGGCCATGGCGCAACTGTCGCCCGTATTCTAGAGGATAAATATTATTAAGCGGAAGGAAGCAAGCGCATCAGAGAAACAAGTTTCCTATGGACCCCGTCCGGTGACTCTATTTGTGGAAGCCCAATTAATTCTTGTCATGA
Source organism: Fusarium sp. NRRL 66894 (assembly GCA_014824365.1). NCBI lineage: Eukaryota > Fungi > Ascomycota > Sordariomycetes > Hypocreales > Nectriaceae > Fusarium > Fusarium sp. NRRL 66894. The sequence goes on along the minus strand of JABEEQ010000009.1, from coordinate 15,143 downwards.
TGCCCATTCCAGATGCTGCTCTGCTTTAAAAAGCGGTACATCGTCCCAATACTTCTCGCCAAGTTCTTATGCGAACAAAGGTGACCTAGTCACAAATGAACATGTATACTTGTACCAGATTCCGACGCTCAGTTGTCCTCCTGCTTATATCGGCCTCGGCTATTCAACCCTCGCAAGCTTTGATAAACAGTACGTGACTCGAACGACCAAACATCAACACCTAAGACTGACAAAATATCCCCAGCATGCCGCCCTGACCAACTATGCTGCAAGCCCTCGGAACAGCATTGCGCATACGCCGATACTACGGGGAACCAAATCCACGCCTGCTGCAACCCCAAGTCTGAATTTTGCGACCCAACGCGCGGTTGCACAGCCCGAACGTACAAATGCGGCAACAGGGAGCATGCAATCGATCACCCTTGTGACCCTAACGCTCTAAGATGTTACCCGGAAGATCGAAATAACGATTTTGAATGCCTTTCAGCTTCTTCTCCTGCATTCGATCGATCGGGATCTCAGTCCCAGTTACAGCCATTCCCACGGAGATGCTCACCCGTCTTTGAACACCGTTGCGGAGACGCGTGCTGTGGTCGGCTTACGGCCTGCGACAGTTCCGCGAGTGGGTGTTGTCCCAGTTCACGCAATTATGTCGGGTACCTAGGACACCCTCTGACTCCTGTCTGTTGCCCTGAGGACGACCCTTGGGTTCGGTGGTTGTACGACAATTCTAACGGGCTTTGCCATCCGCTGGTCAACTTCTGCGGTAGCCAGTTATGCAAGCTCGACACGCCCTGTGATATCCTGAACTCTTCGAGGTGCTGTCCTGATGAGCGAACCCACGGCTCCATCTGCTGTCCCGGAAATACCGATATCATAGATCCAAGAACCGGCCAGTGCACGCTATGCCCTTACGAGCGTGAATGCGGAAGCAAATGCTGTCCGGAACCAGGCACCTTGGCGGGAATTCCAGTCACATGGGTATGCGAAAACCCAACTACAGGGGCATGCAGCTCGTTTCGGAAATGTGATGATGACGGCAGTTGCACGTCTCCTGAACATTGTACACTTGGCGGATTGTGCTGTGGGGTAGCGCAGCGCGCTGGCTGTGGACCTGTTTGTTGCCACTTCCCCCAGCCAAACGTTGATGTCGATATCGTGTGCACTAACGACCAACATGGCTCGTTTCAATGCTGCCGAAAAGGTGACGAGGTCTGCTCGTTTAACAGGCAATGCTGTAAATCAGGAAACTGTATGTCTAATCCAGGTAGCGGGCCTCGAAGATGTTGCCCGCGGGATTGTAGGCTGGTGGAGGCACGGACGAAGTGTGTCCAGAATAATAATGATAGTCTACCATGTTAGTTATCCTAGTCCTCCATTTCTATTCAGCTATTTAGTCGGGAATGGGTTCTCAAGTATACACTATCTCGGCCACATGCGTCCTACTGTACAAAGGATTGTCCAAATCCTGCCGCAATATCTACTTTTCGTTCGTGCCAACCCGGGCGACCTGGTCTGTCCTCGTACCTAAGCCTAGCCTCTAGAAAAACATTCTACTCAAGGATTCTAACCAGGAACGGGGCCCGTTCCAGGATCGGTCATGTTTACAAAACGCGTAACGGGGCCCGTTCCCAGCGCGATGGTCCGTGCCATCCCAGTAGAGTTCAATGGGCATCGGAATTGTGACCCAAAGAATCACTGCCAGGCAACTTCAGAGACTGGAAACACTGAAGTTGCATTACGACATTCTATACACCGTGTTGGAGGCGCTAGTCAAAGCCATCGGGTTAGCTAAAATTGGCATTTCGAATTTCGCGGTCAACGGGCTAGCCAGTTTGGCTCTTAGTGCATTTTGCTCTGTCCAACCAGAATTTAGCAGTCACTCGCTAACGCCTTTCGATTTCCGCGGTCAGTTTACTAACCTAATCAGGATTTAACGGTCAGTTCAGGGAAATCTCGTTTCCTGATACCCATCCATACAAAAGCATATCCTACCCATCACGACCTATCATATCCACAATGCCGAGAACACCCAAGAAACGTGGGCGGCCTCGAAAATACGGCACGCCGAAGGACAAGGCTAGGCATAATGTCACCAGGCGCGCTCGAAGAGGGCTTCGGAAGCAACCAGCGCACGACAACATCAGATTTCAAATCTATGTTTCTCCACAGACAGAAGTATCGCCGCCTACACCCTCACAAGATATCGAGTCGTATGAAACAAACCCTTTGGGTGATCCTCCAGAGGCAGATAGCTCGTTGAATCGCGCCGAGTCCCCCACCTCGTCAATTGACGTGGTCGTACCCGGAGGTGAACAGTCTCCGCAATCGATAGAGGGGAACGACCTGGCGTCACCGTGCCTACAGCTTCTTGCAGCGCTGCCCTCAAATCAAACAAATCAAATCCAGGGTCATATTTGAGATATTTGATATCCCTAAAGACTGGATTTGTTGTTTGAGATATTTATTCAAACATTTCAAATATTTCAAATCTTACCCTCTATGCTCTCCATGCCACTATCTCCAGTCTCCCAGTGGACCTCGTCTACTCCACCAGTTGTTATCCCTAGCTTCACCGCACCATGTCTGACCCAGTTCTTGAGGCATTGCAACTTCTCCAGTGTTTCCGTCGTCATCGAAAGCCTCTGCGTCGTCAGCGTTAGCTTGGCTAGGCTGAACGACCTCTCGCAATCAGTCGCCATCGCCGGTATCGCGAGTATATCGAGAGCCAATTGGCTGATCATCGGGAATTGTCCCTGGTGAGCCATCCACCACTCGATTGGATCCTCAGTCTCTTGCGGCTCTAGCCGCAGATACCGCTCAAGCTCACTTCCCATCACCGTGGTCTTCGCTGTCCTGCTTTTAATCCATTGCTTAAACACGCTAACTTCAGTTGTCGTCCTTGGTACGCTTAAGGATGTCGATGTGTCCATGATCATCTTCTGCTGCTCATCCACCGGCCGGTTGCAGTGGTACCAACGGTCCAAGTAGTCAGACAGTCCAATTTTGGCATCCCTCACCCACACAAGCTGCTCTTCCGACGCCCAGTTCACCTCCAGATAGTTCATGCCCAGTGATGGGTGGAGGATGATGGATGCAGCGAATAACGGTGAGTCTCCAAGCTTGGTGTAGTACTCGTTTAGTTTCTGCCAGGCAGTCATGATGGACAGCCTTAAATAGTGTCGGTAATCCTTTCCCATGTCGTCGGTTCCTGATGATCCTGATGGCTTGCTTGACCCATCATCACATTGTCTCGAGCCACGATATGGCAAGGGGGCCTGCCTAGACTTTCGCGGATGCATATCCGTCTCGTGATCCCTAAATCGAGCAGGAAGCTGCCGGTTTCGGTCTGGTCGCCTTCGAGCTAGCTCGACCTGCGACCTGGTGTCCTCTCTCGCTGCCTCGTCTGGTACAGCATGATGGAATAGCTTCCGATCCTCTAGGTGCTCCAACAAGTATTCCATGCCCGTCATCACCTCCCAGAGCCGTCCATTACCTCCTTCGCTGCCCCAGCCCTGCGTTCTCATAGTCTGCAGATAGAATGGCTCAAGAATATGTTTGATTTCTGCCAGAAGTCTCCAGTCATCTGCTTTCAGCATGCCGGCCTCGGGTAGCCATTTCTCCACTTCCGGGTGGACTAAGAACGCTCTGATGTCTCCCTGCTTGATGCGCGCTCTGGAGATCATGAGGTAAGTGGAGTTCCATCTCGTATCGTTATTCATTACGACCTCTAGCTCCGCCGTTGACTCACTCGCCAAGAGGTATTCTTGTGCTTCGTCGTTCTCGCGTGAGATCCTTTTGAAAAGCTCACACCTCTGAGGGGAAGACCTGATGAATTTGACAACATTGTGGAGCTTTCCCACCGGCCCTTTCTTTCTCCAGTGTCGTAGGTCATCCTCGCGCCGGCCGAGAAGGTCAAATACCTGCGATTCGGCCTCGAAAGACTCGAAATCTTCGCCGTAGAGAAAGGCGCGAGCAACCAGGTTCAGGATATGCCCATAGCAGCGCATACGTCTGGCCCGAACGTCCGCCAGACTCATCTCTGCGTCGAGATCTCCGTAGAAGTTCACGAGACAGCTGTCGTTTGAAGATGCGTTGTCCGAGATCACGGTTCCGACTCGGTCCTCTATCTTCCATTCACGCACAACTTGCCCGAGCGTCACCGCAAGATTTTCTCCGCTATGACACCCGAGCTGGCGACTGGTGCTTGCCCTGGCGGTCAAGAAAATGAGCTGTGACTGCCATAACAGCATGCCGATTAGGCGATGTCCACAGGTCGAACCCCAGATGGATTTTAGTAAGGGCATCTGAGAGCTCCTGCTTGATCTCATCTTTCTTAGACTTGTACGTGTCATCCAGCAAACGGCCCATCGATTGCCGGCTCCATGGTATCTGGTCAGATAGGTGAGGGTCAAGCTGCCAAGCGAGCTGCTGAAAGAATGTATCGCTGAAGAAGGAAAAAGGAACATTGGTGTTAATCAGAAGTCCCAGGCTCAATTCTCGGATCGTCTTGACTCTGGCGCGCGGCACAGTACTGTACTGCAAGCGTCGTCGCTTAGGCCGTTCAGATTCATCGGTTGACAGATCTGGATCAGCTGCTTGACTGCTCTCGAAAATCCTGTGGGACCTGACATTGGTCAATAGTGCTCAAGCTCGCGACGTCGTATTCACATACTTGCGGAGGTGGTCAGCTGCCGAACTCGTAGCAGCAGCGCGAAGAATTCAGGCTGACCCTTCGCGTCGCATAAACGACAGGCCCAGTAAGGACTCAGCGGACTGTCGTTAGTGTCAATCTCAACAAGAAAAAGTCCATGGCGCTTGATCCAGCTCTTCCGGCCCTTCGAGCCTTTCCGGGACAAGGACTCTTCCAAAACATATCGTTTGTTCCTCCAAATCGCTCGCGGAAGATCTGCAACGGTAGGGTGGTCTGGCAATGCCGTATGCGTTGTCAGCTCGAATTGACTCGCCAAATTTCTCGGTGGTCGGAGAAAAGAAAAGGCAGAAGGTGGCGGCGAAGGAAGCATAATGGCGTTGGATTCCATCGGGTTAGGTGTCGATCCGTGAGGAATGGTACGTGTTGAGAGGTAAACAAACTGGCCCTGACGCGGTTTGATGTCGCTAGGACGGGACGTAAAAGTTAAGAAGCTACTTTCTCTTTCGCCAGTCTGACCATGCTACTAGGGGGTAGCTCACTAATGGAAGTCTTAATGGATGACTTTGATTGGCTGGGGTTGCTAACCAGCCAGGTTCCGGGTAAGCTGTGAAAGCGCTGTTCATAGTCTGGCAGCATGGCCCTTGGATCGCATATCACGTATCAGATATACCAAATGTTATTTCAAATCCAGGATTTTAAATTTGTTTGATTGAAATAAGTTTTTAGCATATTTAATTGATTTGTTTAACAATTTGTTTGATTGGATTTGATCTGTGGGCTGCGCTGTGGCAAACCAAACATCGGGGACCAATCACAACCACAGCCATGCACCGAACGAGCGAAATGCGCGAACTGCTACGGACCCGCACCCGCCGGGCACGAGAACTGCCTAGCTAAGTCTTTGAGGAAGAACCGAAAGCTCAAGCTGCCCACTAAGGAATCCGCTGCCGTTAGGCGGGCGAAGCAGACTTTTTACCAACGCACAAAGCAAAGCGAGTGACACACAAGACGAGCCCACGGATGGAAACCTTAGAACAGACAACCCCTTAAACGACGCCAAAGCACCGCGAGGCACGGCAGAGCTCCAGGTATGATTTGACAAAAACCAGCGAGCCATAGAATGCGTGTACTGGACCTGTATATTTCTCGGCCGTAAAACTGGGACTAGTGAAGAATACTATTTACTAACCCTCTCACGCTAGCGATGCAGGGGTTGGCTATCACCCCAGAGTACTGTTGTCCTCATTTGCTATTGATCAAGCGCTCGAGACGATTCGTCTGAATCCTCACCATCCTCAACGCCATTGCTAACATTAAGGCCATTGAGATGGCTATCGGAATGATAAGAGTTTCGCCCATCGGCTCAACATGCTTCTCTGACGATGCGGTATTGGCTATATCTGTAGATGCGTCGTCATCTTCGTCGGGCGTGGAGTTCTCGCTGCTAAACGGCGGAAAGAAAATGGCAGGGGTTGGCAGTGGGACTGGCGCCAGCCTCTTGATGCGCCTGGACCGATACTCAACCTCGACATGCGGCGGTTCTTCGCTTGGTTTTGTCTTTAAACTGCCAAGGTCGGGACAAGAAGTTGAGGCCGTGGCTAGTCGATGAATGATCCCCTCCGTGCTCTTATTCAACCTCCCAATTTGAGACTCGGAAGTCGATGGGAGGACATCTTGCTTGGGCCACTTAGTAGTGACAAGCACCATAAAGTGGCCCTCGGGGAAAACGCCGCCAAGTCCGCAGGGCCCCAAGGGCTGGTACTCCATGTACTGTTGATCGTCGGTCCAAATCAAATCCACCTTCTGACCCGGCCATCTGACGTCTTGTAAAACCTTTTTATTCTTCCGGGGATATGAGTAAGCATTTCAAGCGACACCATCTCTTACACCTCAGCAGCGACGAGAAGCTGTACTGCCGCCGTGCAAGGAGACTTTGGATCACAAAATGCATCTACAGAATCATGCTGAGACAGTGCATAAGTCTGTGTAAATGGAAGGCTAACGGAGTAAGAGCATCACTGTCAGAGTGAGGAGTCAATAGGAAACCGGCAGGTCAAAGAAGGCATCTAGTGAGACGAAAGTATACTTATCCTCAGCCATTTGATAAAAAACGAGTCATACACAACGTGTTTCTGCTTCCATAGCTTCTACGCCTTCCCTATTGATTTACGGTCTGTACTGTGTTCCAAAGCAAAGAAAGACGCTAGTCAGGAGATACAGCCGACAAGCAGTTTCACCAATGTTAAGTAGTCTTCAGCGAGTGCAGAATGCAGTAACGTCCAACCATCCTTGACCGAGACCGTGATGCCGGCCTTCTTGTTCCCAAGTAACTTCACCACTTCCAAGTGGTCATTGATTGATGCGAGCTGCAGTGGCGTCCATCCGTCATTGTCCGTAGCGTGGCGTTCCGTTCGTGATTTTCCTTTTCCGTAACATCTTCAACGGCGGGCGATCTATAACCCGCCAGTGCAGAGGAAGAGGAAGCCATTGCGAATGCTGTTGTAGAGAATTACCTAGAGATTTCAGGATTCATGAGTGCGACTTTAAAGTAAGGGCGCCACAAGTAGATATCCCATCAGTCAAAGAGATTAGGAAATGGCGATGATATGATAACGTATGAACATGTTATACACTGGCTTATACATAACACAGCACCAAGCAACAAGTGATTCTGCCAATCAATATCACCTGCTTAGTCTATTAGGAACTCCTCAATTTTCTGCAAACCATGCAAATCTCCCTCAACGGATCCCGCCAACTCCTTGGGCACCCAGCCATGTGTGTACCCTCCACCAAAATCAATCAGCCATGCATCCTTCTGACGGTCGATAAGGACATTGTCGGGCTTCACATCACCCCAGACAATACCGGCAGTATGCAGCTGATGGACCATGTCGTGGACCTGCTCGGTCCATTTCTGTCGGAGGTCGCCCGGCGTATCTGGTTGTGTTGCACAGAGTAAGGTCTTGTTGCCGCAATCAATATACGTCAAGAGCAAGCCAAAAGTCAGACCGGACTCATCTCGCACCAGGCCAATGAGGCGTGAGATTCGTAAGGACTCGTCAAGATGGGCATCGCGTATGTTTCGATATTTGTTGAGCTCGTTCAAAAAGATCCTCTCGTCTCCGGGCCTCATAGGCTTGAAATAGGCAACATTGCCGTCCTTCAAGAGAACCTTGGACGGCTTAAATGATGGAGGCCCATGGGAGTTCTTTTTCTTAGGCAACTGAATGTCCTTTGGGTCGTGTTGAGGCCAAGGCGCGCAACTCTCTTCTGGCAGATCAATGCCAAATATCGGAGCCACATCATCGCCCCCATCGGATGGAATAGCAACCAGAGTTTCTCCTTCGCCTCGCATGTTGTATCTCGATGTCTCAGGGAAAAGAAAGTCTTGCAATGTTAAGCTTGCCGTGACCTCTGGTAACTGCCTGAATTTAGGCAGAAGCGGCTCAGCAATCCAGTCGTAAAAGTCTTCGACAGTGTGCCCATCAAGTTCGAAGTTCTCAGCCACCTTCAGAAAAAATAAGTATTTGCTTTCCAGCGCCGGCGATTGAGAGAAGCTGTCGGAGGAGATGGAAATTATGAACTTATGGTAGTTACACATAATCACCAACTCCGAGTCGGTTTCCTCGTTATGGAAGGTAAATTCAAGTACACTCCAGGGCGGCGGTGGTGATATTTCATCTTCTGAAATTGTGTCCATGTTATTGATGTTGTTCGTGTTGGAAAGAGGAAGAAGATTGTTGGGGGCAAGGTGCAGCTAGACGCGTTCTTAACTCCAATTGTGGTTTATTTGTCAGCAGACAGCAGAGATTGACCGGAGATCAACCGAGTACGCGCCTGCTCCTTTATCTATAATTAGCACAAATGCCACTTTTCCGTTATAGAAACCACAGATTATGGAAACGAGTTTTCCCGTGCATTAAGCGCTGTATGCTCCACTCTTTGCTCGCTCTTAACAAGGACATCTAACGTTAGAAGGCGGGGCCTCCCGCTCTACCGGGCTGAAACATTTGGCGCGCGGCTATAGATACGATGTGCCAAGAATACTTAAAAAGAATTGTTATGTTTCGCGCGCGCTAAACACCATGCAATCCATCTTGCATTAAGCGTGTCTTCCAAGTTATATAAGTTCCTAGTTAGCAATCCATACCTCTTGTTTATTTCTCTTGTTTTCTGTATTAATTCAAATCTTATACTCTCTTTTACTGCCATTATGTGTAATCATTACTATCGTCTATATCGTTGCGGCCACAGGAAATATGCTGACCCTGAATACTGCGAGAGTGCCACATATAATCGACGTACTGGGAAATGGTCGATGTGCGCAAATGGTAGATCGACCACCGCAGTTGCGGACCCGAACCTCTGCCGTCGCCCTGAATGCTTCCTCAATGACCTAAAGACGCAAGGATGGACATGCTGCCGGTGCCATGAACCCATGAACAGAGGGAACGGCTGCCTTGGTCCTCCTGGGGGACGCATGGGAGATTGTCCCCACGAGGTCTGCAGGAGATGCACCTATTCATCTTAGGTAAGTTTTAAACTTGGGTTGGATACTCTTACTAACTTTCTAGGAATTACGTTTGGGGGTTTCCTCGGACTTGCCAGGAATTTTTTAAGCTGTCTTTTTGTGATTTGTCCTCTTTGTTCTTGGTCTGATATATTAGAAGCAGTATTAAGGAGTGAATCTGGTATAACGGGAATGTAACTAGTCTGATATCAATATTATATTTACGCCAATTTAGGACTTGGTGATTTTGCTTATCTGATCTATAAGATGAAGGAATGTAATATATTTAAATACTTTTACTGTGCTATTCGAAGCCCACTCTTGAAATCTGTAGACCACCATACCAAGTATTCTAGTCGGGAACGAGCCCCATTCTCGCTTCTTGCCCAATCACCTCTCCTTAACCATCCTTGTCAGCTACCAGCTTGGGAATGGGGCCCGTTTTCCCTAGCTAGACTAATGTAACCAATCATCATTCTGTTCAAGTCCAGAGTAGGCATAGAAGCCATCGCGGCAGTAGATAGACCCCGCAAAGGAACAAGGGACACCTACCCATACCCTCACCCTTTCTTTAGATCTAAAGGGGGTAAGTCAGAGAGAGAATACGAGCCCTCCTCCTAATCAGCCCAATATCTGCTAGTAATCCTCCCCTTAATCAACTATCCTCTTCGCCAAAGTGAACCATGATTGAACAACTCGACCGCCTTGGACTTTACCTCAATCAGCCAGAGCCAGCGATCCTACGCATTCAATGTAAGTTCGCCCTCAAGGCTGACGGAGACCGTGTCTCGCGGCACCTCGGAGAGCGGCATGGCATCTCCAAGCTGGCTCGTCGAGGGCTTGGCCCATTCATCCGAACCCTACTCTTCTATTCCTAATTGTCGTTTACCCCTAATTGTCGCGTACCCCTGTCCACTTCTCAAGTGCTTGTCTATCTCCGGTTTATTCCCATATCATCCATACTATAGCGACTGATTTGTCCCATTTCGATCGACGATCTGCGCGCGCGTTACACACGCGTGTGAACGCGTACTTTAGCTTTTATACGTTATCCACCCTCTTTACTCTAATTTCAATCTAAGGTTTCTTTCCAACGATCTTTACGAGCTCGTGTCATCGAACGGCTAGTCAAGTATAGCCGCCTTCTACTATAGAACTTGAAGATCTCTTTTACTACGATCCTTCTTGGCGTATCATTGTTTGCAAACAGTGTGGCGTTATACCGCAATCCAATATCGCCTAGTATGTCTGACAGCACCACAATGCGATGCGTGCCTTCAAGGTCGCTGCTATCAAGCTATTTGAGCGAAGTTTTGACCATCTACCTCTTATACGAGACGCGGATGACATATTCAGGAGGGTGCGACGGGAACTGATACCTGCACCACCCCCGGTGCATTTATCAATTTTTGAAGGTAACCGCACCACCCGGTGCAGCCCTTATGTAAGCCGGATACGGTTATCATCAACTTCACCGCTTTTTCATCAATTCATGACTTCTAGACTATTAATTCCACTTATTGTGACTGTTATCTATTACCAATGACTTCAATTGAGTCCTCTCTTGCCTGGTCTGATGACATCTTGCCCCCAGAGGGTCAATATGAATCTAGAGAGAAGGTCCGAGAGGCAATCAACGCCTGGGCAAGGCCTCGTGGATATGCCTTCTCAATCCAACGATCAAGGACTGATAATGGAAGAGGCGAGGTTGTATTTAGCTGTGACAGGGGAGCAGGGCGTATACCCTCTCTTTCAACTAGCCGGGAGACCAAAAGCCGACGCAATGGGTGCCTCTTCTCTGTCACCGCAAAGGAAGAGCGTCATACAGGTATTTGGCACCTGAAGCATCGTCAAGGGCTTCAATTCCGAGTGCACAATCACGAGCCAAGCCTCGATCCAACTGCACATCCTGTTCATCGTCAGTTATCAACTCAGACTGCTTCATTAGTTCATAGCCTCTCTGATGCCGGCATTGCACCAAAGAAGATCAGATCTTATATGCGGCTTCAGTCAGATACAATTGCTACGCAGTGGGATATCTATAACTGTATTGCTGCAGGCAAACGTGCCCTTGCCGAAGGTCAGAGTCACATACATGCCCTTGCCGAAGAGCTCAATAAGCAGGGCTTTTGGAGTCATATATGCCTTGACGAGAGTGATACAGTTACAGCTGTTATATTCTCACATCCTGATTCACTTGCATATCTTGAGGCATACCCCGAGGTCCTTATCATGGACTGTACATATAGAACCAACAAGTATAGGATGCCTCTTCTTGATATCGTTGGAGTAGATGCCTGTGAGAAGACCTTCTGTGTTGCATTTGCCTTTCTCAGTGGAGAGGAAGAGGAAGACTTCAAGTGGGCTCTCTCTCGATTACGGTCTCTTTTCGATGAGCTCAAAATACGCCTCCCATCAGTCATACTGACAGACCGGCAACTGGCTCTTATGAATGCAGCTTCCTCTGTAGATTGCTTCCCTGATTCTGAGCTGTTACTATGCTTGTGGCATGTTAACACTGCAGTCCTCGCTAACTGCATGAATTCATTCACACGGGACAAGAAGAACCCTCAAGGAATGGAAGAGTGGAAAGAGTTCGAACGTCTTTGGAAGGAGATTACATTCTCACCGACTCAAGAGATCTATTATAAAAGGCTTCAGAAGTTCAGGGAGCATTATGAGGCCAATCATCTCACAGAAATTGGCTATCTCATGACAACATGGCTTAATCCCCATAAGCAGAAGTTCGTAAGGGCATGGACTGATCGGTGGCTTCACTTTGGCCAGTATGTTACTTCACGCTGTGAAGGTATTCATCACCAAGTGAAATCTGATTCAGGAGGCTCACAAGGCGACCTCTTTGAGACTTGGAGAGTTATCTGCCGTGTTGTGGTTAACCAGTTATCAGAGGTAAAGTCAAATCAGGCACAGCAGCACTCTACAACAACAAATATTCGGGAGTCAAAAGCCTTATATGATAACACCCGTGGTTGGGTTTCATATGAGGCTATTCTAAAGCTTGAAAACCAACGAGAACGGCTGAAAGAAGAGGTCCCTGACTGTACCGGTGTGTTCACGAGGACCCAAGGCCTGCCTTGTGCCCATCAACTTATCGACCTCATGAAAGCAAATATGCCAATACCGATATCAAAAATACACTCACACTGGCGATACCGGCGCCCAGGGCACCCTCAACCTATTATCCAGCCTCGCAAGGTGTTTGACCGCCTCATATTGAGTTCAACGATACCAGCAACAAGCACACAGAGAGAGCCCTCGCAGTTTGAGCTAGTTGAGAAGGCCAATCAACAAAGGAAGCCTCCAACGTGCTCAACCTGTGGCACGGAAGGCCACAGGAGGAACTCCAAAGAGTGCCCTCAGCGGTATAGTGATCTGAGGCTTGACCCTGCTCCTGTATTCAGGCCTCCTCCTCAAGATGCTTTGTTTGACCTTCCTTATCATTCAGTTCCTATTGTCACCATGTCAATGACAACAACAACCTACTCAACAACAACATATATTACATCAACGAGCCCTGTGACATACCCATCACCTCCCCGAGCAGCAGCTCCATATGATAGCCCATTGCCTATCTATGAACGATACAAAGCGGCGCGGCAGGCTTGGTATAGCACCCAGCCTCGGAATAAATGCAATGATAAGGCATACAGGAAGGCCAAAGGCCTGCGTGCTAAATATACTAAGGCGGCTGTTAAATATGCTCTTGGCTGGAAGGAAATGGGTGCTCAATTGGTGCTAGAAAGAGGCCAAGGAAGGAGGGACTGGACTACAGAGGAGATCAATGCCTATCTCGATTTCGGGGAAGCTGAAAACAAACGTATTGAACAGGCCGTGATCACTCAACTGGAGCAAGGTTATAATCTCAATGGTGGCTTAAATGCCATTCAAGAGGAGGCAATTCGCGATAGTCAAGCACAACAGCTGTATTATGACAGCCAGAACACTCACCAAAAACTCTAGCTAGAGTAGGGCAATAAGTAAATGGTATATACCAATTGATAGAGAATAAAAAGAGGAATTTCTGAGTATATATATTATTACTCTAATAGCTCTGTTGAAGATAATAGAGGGATATCACTTACACATATCCGGCTTACATAAGGGCTGCACCGGGTGGTGCGGTTACCTTCAAAAATTGATAAATGCACCGGGGGTGGTGCAGGTATCAGTTCCCGGGTGCGACCGCTGCCGATTGCCCCAGTAACTAATGACTAAATCAACTCTACTAGAGTTGATTTTATCGACCCACTTTAAGCCTAGTAGGGTTGGGTATTGCTAGGGTGTAGAGCTGATTTTACAATATTCCACATACAGGAAGGGTAGTGCTGATCAGAACAGGGGTTTACTGTCGCATCTGCGATTTGCGGAACGAAAGCGGATGGCTAGGCTTGTTTGACAGGAAGTCCCTCCATTGCCGGAAAAAGCTGCCGGGATCATAAGAACCAGCTTCACCAAACATAGTCGGTAGAGGAGGAAGGGAGCTTTGTAGGAACTGTACGCTCTCTCGAAGGGGACAGGTGTGCTCTGGCTCATTGACCTCAAATCCATCTTCACCTGAACAAGGTATTCTTGTCAGTATATGCCATTCATTAGCCTTTTCGGAGATACGGCAAGACGCACAATTACACTTGGAATGGAAGAAGATTCGAAAAGCCTGGTCATATGCAATCTCATGCAGGTCGAGAAAATCGGGGTTCGACTCAGTGTCTTGATGCTGGAGGGCTTCAATGAAGCCATCGAGCGTCTCATTGCGGTTTCCACCGACGTCCGAGGCAATGGGCCCAGAGGGATATCGTGAAGAGCCAGTGCATGAGCGTGCCGGGTATGTCTGTGGACCTGCCCGAACACGACGCGTTGATGCTGAAGGGCCCGGTGCCCTGGCGATGGACTGAGATTGAAGATTGTCGATCATCGCGCCTGAGTTGGACTCTCTCGATGGTGTTGAGGGTAGTCCATCCGTACGTGCGACAGAGGGTAGTGTTGGCGGAATCCGTAATCGATGCAATCGGTTGCGGTATCTCTGAACGCGGAGTCGCGTAAGCGCTCGGGTCGACTCTGGCGTGCATCCTCGGGGAGTACGCGTTTCGGGAGGAACTCGCTGGCCTGCAGACCGAGGTCTTAGTGTTGGTGGCGCGTCGATGTACGCTGCGACCTGTTCCGCATCATGCCTCGTTTCTATCAGCTAGCTCGTGAGTGAAGGAGGTGCCTGACCATCTGTGCTATCAGAGGCCGTAGGATAAGACGGCGGATGTTCATCGACGCATACTGGAGGTGAAGGCCTAGCTTCTTCACGCAAGTTTATAGCCAAGGCGGGAGCGGAAGGTACTGTCTGGCGCGCTGACCAAGGGATTGTAGTGCTATTGTGCATCAGACACACGACCCATCCTCAGGTAGCACCTGACCATGGGCAGAGTTGATCACGCGGATACCAGGGTAAGCAATACGCTCCTGACGAGCCAGGTTTTGGTGTCTCTGCTGCTGTCGACGCCGGCGGTTCCTCGCCCGCTCGCTTTCGCTTTCGGTCTTAGATAGGTTTGTGAAAGCTCGACGACCCATACTGAACGAAGGGCTTGCTTCCTTTGGCTTGATCATTCATTTTTTTCGCCGTGTTTGGAATTTCCTTAATTATTTCAATTGCGATGCTGACTCTCCAAATGAGTCTGATTTACGTGTTTAGGTTAAATTAAAATAACGACAGTTGCGAATCACACAACTCGATAGGATTTATCACATGCTGTACAGGGGTGGCGATTGGTGCCGAACATCAATCAGTTATGCAGCGACTCTTGTCCACAATATCATAAATCAGTCAAAAGTGCGGAAATACCGTGTGATCAGCTCGAACTTGCGTAAGGGCATGAACTTCGTAACAGCGTGAAGAGGGCGCTGATCTCCTAGACTAGGGGCTTTCCAATGGTCCTTGATCGAGATTTCCCTATGAATTTCTAGGTAAAT
>JABEEQ010000007.1:0-33602 GCA_014824365.1 Fusarium sp. NRRL 66894 | reverse complement strand
GCGATGAGTCTTCTGTTTCCTCTCCTACTTCCATGGAGTCGCACGAATACTCCACCCCCCCTTCACGTTCCATGTCGTTTTCTGGTTCCGAGACAGCACCTGCTATCTCTGATTTGACCAGATCACTCGTTCACGACGAAGATGAGACCTCGCAGTTCGATGACGGTGACTTTGCTGTCGCCTCGGATTCTGATTGCGCAGAGAGCCAGTCGTCACTGGACGTAATGGACGATGGGGAACAATCTAATGACAAGTATGAGGATGATCTAGAGGAAGAGGACGATTTTCCTACTACTCAATTTCCTGAAGATGCTAGCGACGGTTGCGATTTCTATGACGATACCCCAAATTTCGATGACACCCCAACTCCCCGACAGGAGTCTATCGCGCCCTGCCCCATTGAGTACAAGTCCGTTGCGGCATGGAGAATACCTTCTCCTCGTCGTTCACCTTCCCCCTCGCCACGAAGCCACCACCCCTACCGCCGAGAAGGCTCAAGTCTGAAGGACATCCGCCGAAGTCCTGAGGAGTCCCTGAGCAAGATTCAGAAACCGATGCATGAGCAAAGGAAAAGGCCGACGTTTAGGAAACGGCTTGATTAGCGTTTGGGGAGGCAGGGTGCTTTGTATATATTTGACGCAAGCGATAGATACTTGTATCTGATGACTTTAATCCTTTCTTAATCACTTCTCTCCACAGTCGCTCGCGACATGACGTGGTCACTCTTATACATTGCCTTGATAAAGAGGCTCTGGTGGTCATTTTCAAGTGAAAATGCCCTGCTTTTAGAACATCCAAGTGAGTACGTTCCCGCGCCTGATGTACCTGCAGCATTTGACGTGACCGTTTTGCCCGTATCACGACACGTGGGTCATGTGGCTTTGGTGTTGACATGCGACGGCGCAACCATCACGAGGCACATGCCTTTTGAAGAGTGATATATGCTACCACGTGGGCTAATGACGTACATGCAAACTTCCTTTCGATGGAATCGTCGACCATTGTTGATCGGGATCGAAGCGTACCTGCATGCTGTTCCTGGCGGCCGGCTGTCAGGGACGCCACGGAAAGTTTGCTGCAACGACGTGGTGAGCTGTGAGGGTGTATGATAGAGAACTATGTTACCAGGACGTGTGGTATCTCATGATTGTCGAATTGCTGTTGCATCAAGGAGTTTGGGGTGTTTCTTTTATGTTATCTCATGTTATTCTCGAGTGTAAGTTTATGAATCATGATGCTTATTAGAAGCGGTGTAATACATGTTGTTGGACGTATTTATGAGCTCAATATGAGCGCCTTGGAATGATGTAATAGAATAATACATGAAATGGCTCCATGCGAAATGAATTCCCTCTCGCAGATATGTCTCCTGGTGACATTGCCCAGCGTGGGTGTGAATGGTTGATGTTCTTATCAAGATACTGCAATAATCTCTTTTACTGTCTCACTCATGTCAGAGGTCCTTATATAACAATAAAAAGTCTGTCTGGATCTTGAGGGCCATCTCAAAATCATCTCATTGACGGTGCTGTTTTATATGGTCTCGGAACTGATGATGAGAAATCTCACTTGTGGTAATGAGTTGGATATGCTTACATGAGCGGCGACCTGAGTACAAGCAATACATATTCTAAAACCAATCTACCTCTACCTATCAGATAATGAATCAAAGTGCATTAGAACCTGCTGGTATAAGATGTTACATGACATATTTGGTGCTGTTCATCAAGGTGGGTGGTGTGCGATGCTTCTCACCTTCAGACTGATTATGACGCATAATCGCGCCGTCTCTCAGCGACTTCCCAATCACCGTATTATGTGTCTCATTAAATGACTAAATGAGCTATTTACTTATAACAAAAGTTCTTTATGAAGATAAGGTAGATACCTGATTGGGCTGAGACTGCTGCAGATGCATCTTACACTTCTGCCTCTCACCCCGCATTTTGCAACCAAACTTGAACTTCAACAACCATCATGTCCACCACCACCAAGAAGACTGCCCGATATGGGGACTGGGAATCACCAATCTCAGTAGATTCTATTGTCTCTGAGACTAGAAGACTTGCCTCACCTAGAGCCAATGTAAGCTTTCTGACACTTGATGATCTGAGCAGCCGTTGACATGTGCAGCCCAAATCTGGTAGAGCTTTCTACACGGAAAGTCGTGAAGACGGGAGTACTACGATTGTAGAAATCCTCAAAGACAGTATCAAAGATATTCTTGCATCTGAATACAGTGCCAAGAATAGCGTGTATGAGTATGGCGGTTCAACATACGCCGTTCTCCCGGATGATCGTATCATCTTCTCCAACAAGGGCGATACAGTTCATATCCTAAACCCAGACGACAAGGAAATTTCCAAACTGACGGGTCATCCAAACCTGAGATACTCAAACTTTGAAGCAAACTTGACGTCGCCTTGGGTTCTGGCGAACCAGGAAGACCATGAACATGACACTCCTGATGGAGTTCGCAACTACATCGTGGCAATTAACACTGAAACAGCACAGGTGAAGCGAATACTTGACACTGCTGACTTCTACTACGAACCATCTTTCAGCCCGGATGGTTCAAAACTTACGTGGCTGGAGTGGAATCACCCTGAGCTGCCCTTTGATTCTGCGAGGCTGTATACTGCAACATGGAACGATGGCTCTATCTCAGATATTCGTCTTATTGCGGGAAAGGATCGTGAGGGTGTTGCAGAGCCTAGATGGGGCCCCGATGGATCTCTATTCTTTGGTAAGGAAGTCGGAGAATACCGTCGCTTGTTCCGAATCCTCCCTGAGAGCGATGAGCATGTTGAGATCAAAGTCAATGGCATCGTAAATGCGGAGTTTGGAGGACTTCGATGGTTCCAGGGAAGGTAAGAGCTCTGAAGTCGTTTCGAAACCGTTTCTGAATGATCTTAGCCACACTTATGCACCCTTGTCGGATCGACATCTCGTTGCCTCTCCGTTTATTCTTGGAAGATCCAGAGTGATTCTCATCGACTTAGATTCGGGCTCTTGGAAGGATATTGGAGACTCCCGACGACTTGCCGAAGTTCAGCTGGATGCGGTCGCTCGTCTGAGTGATACTTCAGTTCTCATTGTTGGGTCTGGAGAGACTAATGCTAAAGCACTGTATCGAATTGATATCGAGGGCTCAAGCCAGATCACACAAGTACGAGGGTCTACAGACGATGGACTTCCTAGAGAATACTGCTCTAAGCCTATCTTGAAGACAATTCGCTCAAAGGGCAAACCTGAAAGAGAGTTGTATGGATTCCTATGGCTCCCGCACAATCCTGACTTCCA
The DNA here is from genome assembly GCA_014824365.1 of Fusarium sp. NRRL 66894. Lineage (NCBI taxonomy): Eukaryota > Fungi > Ascomycota > Sordariomycetes > Hypocreales > Nectriaceae > Fusarium > Fusarium sp. NRRL 66894. The sequence goes on along the minus strand of JABEEQ010000007.1, from coordinate 30,299 downwards.
GGCTCCGGAAGGAGATCTACCTTCTCTGATCATGACAAGTCATGGAGGGCCAACATCTTACACCGGTCCTGGTCTTGACCCAAGAACACAATATTTCACTTCGAGAGGATATGCAGTTCTTGCTTTCAACTACAAAGGCTCATGCGCTCATGGGCGTGAATATCGTGAAGCTCTCTGGGGAAACTGGGGCTTAGTGGACTCAGACGATGCCGCTGAATTCGCAGATAATTTGACGTCCAAGGGAGTGGTGAAGTCCGGTGGAGTAGGAATCACTGGTGTAAGCGCAGGAGGATACAACACCCTTCGAAGCTTAACCCGTCACCCGAGTACATTCGCTGGCGGTGTGTGCCTCTCCGGTGTAAGCGACATGAAACGCTTGGATGATTCAACCCACAAACTGGAATCAGACTACACGGATCACCTAGTGTTGCAGAAAGGGGTAGACAAGAGCGAAAAGGACAGAATCTGCCGTGAGAGAAGCCCCTTATTCGAAGCTCATAAGATCACAGCCCCATTGCTGCTCTTGCACGGAGGTAGCGACAAGATCACGCCGCTGGATCAGGCACAGGAGATGTCCAATGCTATTAAGACGGCAGGGGGCGAGGTTGAGCTTATCATTGTACCTGAAGAAGGTCACGGATTTGGACAGCCGAAGAACGTGAGGCTGTGGCTTGAGGAGGAAGAGAAGTGGTGGAGAAAGACGTTGCTGTAGGATGCGATGGATGCTCGGGAGAACTGAAAAGGGGCATTTTTAACGTAAAGAAGGCTGGCCATAGGGTCGAATAACCCAACGAGAACAACATAACAATCGCATCTTACGAGCTTGAAGACTAGGGATTCTGAAATGACCATTCATGCTAACGCTTCTCATTTTAAAGCACCATCACCTGGGTATCCCACCTTAGTTAACACCCGATTTTAGCTTACCCTTAGACTTCCAAACCTCGTATTCGAAATCAGGCTGGAACTCAGTATACAACGCCTCCTATTCACCATGTTAGTCAAATGTTCGTAATTTCATCCATAGAAAGACAACTCACAGGGTCAGCATTGTATCGATAAGTGTACTCAGCCTCTTCATCACCAATAATCTGCCTCGGCAGTCCAGCACTTTCCACCAAGAGCTGTATCTCACACGTCCTCTCCATAAGCGAGAACAAATATGCCGCTTCGTCGACTGTTTTACCCGCCGTCAACAGCCCATGGTTCTGCAGAATGACCGATCGATTCTTCGGACCGAGTGCTTTGGCAATACGAGCACCTTCATCGCCTTCAAAGACAACACCTCCAAAATTGGAGTACACGCTGTGGTCGTTGTAGAAGATGCAAGCATCTTGACTGATCATCTCGAGGGGCTTTCCAAATGTCGACCATGCCTTTCCATACTTGGAGTGAGCGTGGCATGCAGCGTCTACATCTGGTCTGGCTTTATGAACAGCGGCGTGGATTGTAAAACCAGCTGCGTTAACGGCGACTCGGTTACCGCCGATAACTTGGCCGTCTTCGTTGATGTGAACCATATGGCCTGCCTCAAGCATTCCGAAGTGAACACCCATACTGATATTGTTAACATAAAACCCACCCAAGAGTAAAATAGGACTCACGGGTTAATCCAAAAGGTATTAGGATCAACAGGATCTCTCACACTGATATGTCCCGCAGCACCCTCAGTGAATCCCATACGGGCAAACACGCGAAAGGCACCGGCCATGTGCTCCAATTGCCATTGTCGCTTTTGATATGGGTCCTCGATCTTGGGAATTCCGGGATATGGGATACCGCCTGTTGCAACGGCTGCAAAGTTCTGGTTGACTGGCTCCTCGGGCGTTGGAGCCGAAGCTTCGGTGCTTGTTGCGAAGGATGCCGATCGAAGAGAAGGTTGGACTTTTGAATAAGGGTTGGTTGTGAGTTTCTGCGAGGGGAGGATAATACGGAATCTAGAGGCTGAGCTGCCGAATGAAAGAGCGGGTTGCCTCGAGATGACTCGCTGCAAGGGCGCTGTACGGAAAGACTTTGATGAGAGCATCATGTTGATTTGTGCTTGATGAGTAGACACAATGAAGTCGATGACTTGATTATGTGAGTTATAGGACTGCCATGTCTGACAGACTGTCAGTTATTCACTCGGTCTTCATTTATATGAGCCGGCCGGCCAAGTGAACCGGCTCTCTCCCGGTCCCGCAAGTCAGTGAATCAACAATCAATCAACTTCCCCACCTCAAGATAGAGAGTCCAAGCTAAAGCAGCACCTAACGGTAGTTGTATCTTTATGCGAACTATCCAACCATTGCTAATGTATTTCAGTGGACCTTATTATCTGCGGGGTGCATTTCATATGACAAATGCGGGTGTTGTTATTTGAGTCAAGATGTTGAGTTTCAAACATCAAATTCAGAAAACCAAACGCTCTTACCGGAGCAATCTATCATCGCCAATTATCAAATATAGTACATTCCCGCTTTATATCATCAACGCTCTAATCTGTGTATTTTCCTCCATCTGTACCATTTGGCTTGGACCTCTCAAGGCGACCAAGACTCTGTCCGTCCATCCAGCCCTTTGGCCTTCTGCTCAACTTCCACCTCACAGCCATGCACAACGCTCCAAAGGTCTTGATGCCAAAAGCAACCCAGAGTAAGATCTCAGAGGCCAAGCGTCGTCTTCCGTGCATGCTGATACCATCTGGCAACCGCTCTTCGAAATATCCCAGGTAACGAACAAAGAAAACTGAGTTAAGACATGTGTGACCGGCAGCGATGCCGAAGTAAGCAGCCGAAATGGCCCAGTAGGTGAGACGGACCTTGTCCCATACGTAGTCATCGAATTGCTCGATTTCCTCTTTACTCCCTTTGGGAAGAGGACACCATCGCTTGCCTATGATGCAGCGACACTTCATCCAGTGAGGTCTGTTGGGAATAACCCACTCTCGGAGGATGTCCATAATGCTGAACACAAGAGCGACATAGATGTTGACCCAGACGATCCAGCTACGGATTGGAAGTCCACCACTGGCCATGTAGCTTCGCCAGGCTTCAAAGAAGATGTTGCCACATGGGTCTTCATATGGGCCCGGTTTGGGGCAATTGAAGGTGTCTTCTGGTAGTCGAAGTTCAGTGGCGATCTGGTTAAGATCATTGACGATATTTGAGTGATATCGTAGTCCTGAGGACGTGATTCCAACTTTTGGAAGACCCTTGGGGGCTGTGGGATGTTCCCATCCAAAGGAACTGGCGTACCAGTTTAGCTGCACCAAGAAATGAGAGGTATCATTGTTGGGAATTATGCCCTCAAACTAATGATTTGTTAGTCGGAAGGCCCGGAAAAATGAATTTGTATCTCAAAGTCTTGAAATGTCAAGAATATGAAAAATCAGTAATTATGGGCGAACGTACTGAGACCAAAGCTAACGGCTTCCATAGAAGATGATCAGGATCACCACGAATAATGGTGGTACCAGCAATTAACACAATGGACGCCAAAATGACTGAAATGACACTACCAATTACACCCAAAATAAGAAGAGCATCAGAAATGTTCTTCCTCGTAGGTTTGGTAAGATATTTGAGCATCATGTTGATGATGCAAGTGAGCCGATGCCCAGCTCAAGGCAGAAATTGATGCTGACGATGACGTTATTGAGGAAATAAGAAGAAGTGTCGGGTTTAGGCTGTGAGGAATACAAGAGAGAAATAAATGAGTGCGAGAATAAGAACGTGTAAGTAAAGGTAGTTGATGACTCTATAGCGAAAGTGCCCCTATTGAACGATGGATTGGAATGGATGGGCTCAGCCTCGTTTTCTCATCACGCACGATACGAGAAGAGAATCAATAACAACGCGGGGGGGCTTGAGGCGAGTCGCCGAACTAGGTCTAGTCTTTGTCTGAAGACGCCCGACATTCAGGGGTGCTTTAGGGGAGACTACAGCACGTGAGGCCTAAATCTTTTATCTACACTCATATTCTTACAATCAACCCACTGATTCACTGATCAAAGAAAGCAGAGGCTTGTGATATATGGATCTATCATTAGAGATTAATGATGATGTTCTAGAAAGAAATCCTCAACCTCGGCAGTCCTAAAATAGATCCCTCGCTAGCAATAAATAGTTCTATCGATGGGTATTAACATTTGGCGGCCTCAGTTCTCGACCCATGATAAATATCAATGGATCCATCTGCCAATTTCCATTCCTTCATAAACCATCTCGCATCGGATGTTTAATATTACCCGTTAACTACCCCCTGCGTAACGCCCGAGTCCGAAGCATCCGTTGCACACTCTTTTGAGTCTTTGCCTAACAGAATGTGACATCGGGCGCTAAGGTAGCTTTGACAACTGTCTTGTCTTACAGAATGCAATGTAATGCAATGCAAGTCAGTGATAGGCGCCCGGAAATAAATCTCCAATAACCCCTGCAGTATGTCTCTCTTCATCTGTTCTTTGTTCATGACGATCTTTTTGCTTCTCTCTCGGGGAGTTTTTATCAGATCTCACCACTATTGGCTGCTCTCATATTTCTTGAATTCTGAAACCATGGTGATGGGAAATACTGGAGCTGTGCCGTTTGTGAAATAAGGCTAGGCGAGGAAAGGATACAACGTGCATGGCAAATTCCGAGAAACGGACGAAGAAGCAAGGATTACACTTAAGTCCGCGTATAGCTTTGACTTCCCGAGGGTCCTCAAACAATGCCTTCAAGCATGTCAGCTTTTGACAACAGGCATTGTCTCTTGTGATACAACTCTCCTGATTCCTCACAGCGCTGTAATGGTTAATGGATATTAATTCACTCAGGCGATAGTCATGTTCTCACCTCAGTTGTTGTCAGTGTTCGAATCAGCTGTCTCTCGTAAGGTTGACAACTGCCGAAGACCGTGTTGGCTTCATCAGATAAGACAAAGGACCACAGCCCTTTCACTTTATATCCGAAGTTTCACCAACCTCATGAGACACGAGACCTGACAAGGATTCATAAGCAGCTTTATTCCCAAATTCAGCAAGTTTAGGGAAGTTTTCCTCGACACTAGTTTCTTCACCAGGGGTTTGAAACACAAAGTCTGTGCTTGATCATGACCCCTCAATCAGTGCCTGTTTGATGTTCCACCATCCATGAGCCATCATACCGGCAAATAGTTCTGGAGTTTTTCCACCGCTCTCAGCTCGTCTTGAAGATGTTTAGCTTGGTTCATTGCGCTGGGGAAGAGGACATGGGTTTGGCTTATAAGAGATGCTGCTCTCCAGCTTGGATGGAAGAAGGAGACGATAGTTTCACTCGCTGCTGGCTTGGATAATTGACCTGGGGTCTTTACATTCTTTTTCTCCATTCATTCATTATCATACTCACTACATACATTCTTTTCTACACTATTCCAACCGAATACATTCATTCCCTGACACCTAAGCCAACATCACAATGTCTCGTCTTCTCACTTTCGCTGCCGGCCTGGCGCTGGCTGCTGCCCAACTCACCTCCTCCTCGCTCGAGAACCATGTCGATACCCTCACTTTGGGTGCCTCTTTCAACCCCGTCAAGGAAGCTTACTGGACTGGCCTTCCTCACCATCGCCGAACTCCCTTTGCTGTCTCTCCTGACGGAAAGACTGCCTTCCTGGCCTACCTCGACGCCAGTGGTACTGGTGTTCACATCCAGGGCGTTAACCCCAAGACCTTTGCTGCTGTTGGAACTCCTGTTACCGTCAAGAATGGTAAGGAGGCCGGTGGTCTCGTTGCCCACAACGACGGTTTCGCTCTCCTGACCAACGAGGTCGTCTCTGGAGAGTCTAAGGATCCTCTCCCTGTGATCTACAAGTACACCAATGGCAAGCAGGCTTTCCGAACTCTCCTTGGTGGCTCTGGCTTCTCAGGAAACGCTCTTGCTTCCCCTGACATCAATGGTGATCTTGTCTTCTCTGAGAAGGCCGGCTACTATGCCGCCTACATCGTTGTCACTTCCTACAGTGGCGATGCTTCCGGTCACTTTGGAGATGCCATCCGTTACATCACCCCTGAGGGTAAGGTCGAGGAGATCCAGGGTGCCTCTTCTTCATGGGGCTGCTCCCACAACACCGGTATCGCCTTCGAAGCTGCTGATGAGCCCCCTTTCGCATCCCTTTGCTCTGAAGATCAGGGTGCTATCTGGTTGAACACCGAGACTCAGGGCATGAGCAACAACGGTGTCAAGGTCTCCAACGAGCATGTCATCAACGGTGCTAGCAACGAGCCCATGGGTGGAATGAGTGGTTCTTACAGCTCTCTCGCTCGCTTCATTGGTGCTGACTCTTACATCTTCTCCTGGGTTTCTCGTGGTGCCATCGACCTTACTCTCAACGACTGGATGGGCGAGGGGTACACACACGCTGAGAACCGTACCAACAACCGCAACGTGGCTATTGCTCTGTTCTCAGACAAGAAGACCCTCGTTGGCGAGCAGGCTTCCTCTAAGGTTGGCGCCAAGGATGGTGACAGCCAAGTTAATTGGGTGACTGATGGTGCCAACGACTGCTCCAACGCTCACGTTGCTACCTTCGATGCTTCCACTGCTCTTGTCACATGGGAGGAGATCTCCAACCCCGTTTGCGAGTTCGAGGCCATGGGTTGCAAGGGCAAGTTTTCCGGCACCAAGTTCCAGGCTGTCGACAGCAAGGGCAAGAAGCTTGGCTCTGCTATCACCTCTGAGGATACTTACGTCGCTGGTGACATGGTCACTATGTCCGATGGCCGTATCTGCTGGCCTTATGTCAACATGGCTTGGTCTCTCAGTGGTCCTACCCAGGCTGCTGATGTCAAGAAGATCTCTTTCGCTTGTATCTCCAACGGTAGCGGCTCTGGATCCGGCTCTGGATCTACTACCAAGGCTTCTACTGCTGTTGCTCAACCTGTTGCTACCAAGGCTCCCAATGCCGGTGCTGCCAAGCCTTCCGCTGCCGAGTCTGCTGCCGGTGCTGAGATTTCCTCTGCAGAGTCTGACGTCCCTAAGGGTGCGCCTCGTCCCTCTTTCGCTACGGTCCCTGACTCTGTGACTGACGTTCTCTCCGCACCAACTGAGGCCACTTCATCTGCCGCTGCCGAAAAGCCTTCTGCTCCTGTGGACGGTGACGACGAGGACAACGAACCTGCTACCACCCAAGCTCCTACCAAGGCCGTTCCTACCGAGTCCAAGCCCACCGACAGTGAGGACGACTGTGATGGTCAAGAGTCCGGTAATGCCCCCGTTGCTACCCAGGCCCCAACTGAGAGCGATGCCCCTGTTGAGACTATTCCTACCTACGCCGATGGTGAAGATGACTGTAACGAGGAAGCGTCTGGTAACTCTCCTGTTACCACTCAGGCTCCTACCAAGGGTAACAAGCCTTCTGGCCGCCGCACTCGCACTCGAACCCGCACTCATACTCGTCGTCCTGGCTCCCCTTTTTCCAAGAAGGAGTGTGTGGCTAAGACCGTCACTCAGACTGTCTATGTTACTGCTACTGCGGCCCCTAAATACTAGTGGCTGGTTCAATTGTCATGAGCAGAAAACATTGAATCGCCTGTGTACTTGGCGACTGTTGGATTCTTTCTTGTATATAGTAGTTTACCTTTAACAGCCCGCGTCTGATATACAAGAAACGCTATGGAGGCTTTGTTTATACTTCACATGAATACTTGTACTTGTAAGGCACGATGCTGCTCGAAATCTGGAGTATGAATAGAAAAGAAGAGTTGTGTAAAAAGTCACTTGTTGCCAATGGATGTAAAAAATACTATCTCGGACTATCTCGAAGTGTATGACATTGCGGACCTAACATTGAATGACCTTGCTCCCAAAGCCCGGAAACTTGCACATTGCACTCACCAAACGAGTTGATGTGTTTTAACTTTGGTCTAATCAATGACTCTCGGTGATGCCGTCATTGTCTTACGCGGTATTTCATAACTAACGACGCTCCAAAGTCGACTTATGAAAATAGTAGAAAGACCTCGACTAAAATTCACATCTCGCGTAAATAAATATCGGCAATTGACTGATATGGATCTTTGACGTCTCATCGGCCGTTAAAATCCACTGTTGTAACCGACACTTGGGATCATCTCGGCGGTTTTCTTGGAACCATGAGTGGATATCGTTTGGCGCGGCTGGCGTCATAGGGGTCTTTAGCACCAAATCTTCTTTCAACTTCGCTTCCTCTCTAACTTCTTCATCTGCTATAGTTATTTTACTCAATTAGGCCTCTCGCTCTTATAACTTGGCTCTAATTGACTGTTCGAGACTTTGTTCTAAGGGTCGGGCGAAAAGTTCGCCATAGTCAGCGTCATGGTAAGGGCGGCAGATCGCGGTGTACGAAACACCGTTGTGAGAGACGAGGAAACACCACTATTGGGATCGTCACTCTCTAGACGTCCGAAGAAGTCTTGGAAGGAGCGTTTACAACATGATGTCTCCTGTTCGTGGGCAGATGCCGTCTTACTGGCCTGTTATGTCGTGACTGGACTTCTCGACAGCTCCTCCATCCAGGTCTGGGGAACATTCGTGTCTATGCAGACAGGTTAGTAACTTATAGCAATGACGAATATGGTTGATGGCTAATAAGAATCAGGAAACACTGTATATGTCGGTCTCGGGCTTGCAAGTTTCGCGACATCGACTCCCGGTCCTCGTCTATACAAACCCGCCCTTTCCATCGCATCTTTCTGCCTCGGTTCTTTCCTATTTGCTCGCTTCCATCGGCTTGTCTCTCCTAGGCGTCGCTGGGTTCTCTGTGCTTCTTTCACAATCCAGGCCCTTCTCACAAGCACAGCTGCGTTGATCGTCACCTTGCGACCGCCTGGCCCGAACACGGATAGCCTGGCATGGAATGTACTGGTGCCGATCGCTCTCATGGCCTTCCAGAGCTGCGGACAAGCTGTAGCGAGTCGAGCTCTGAAGCAAAACGCTCTTATCAGTCTAGTTCTGACAAGTGTGTATTGCGACTTATTTTCCGACAAAGAGCTCTTCGCATTGGACAACGTGTCAAGGAATCAACGAGCAGCTGCTCCAACGCTACTACTTGTCGGTGTGATAGCCGGCGGGCTGTTTGCGCAAAGCTCTGTCGGCATTGCGGGAGCCCTATGGATCGCCGCAGGGTTAAAGCTGTGCATGGTTATCGCATGGTTCCTGTGGCGCTCAGAGGAAGAAACGGAGGAGAATTAGTTCCGGATGTACGGAATTGAAAGCATAGATTTTATCGGTTATTTCGTTTCAACGTCATCATGCAGCTTCAATAGTCAAGTGACCTGAAGTCGAATTGGCTGATGCAACATTGGTGACAGACTGGTTGATCATGTCGGCATCAGGGATCTCGGGCTTTGTAAACATCTTGCCGATGATTTAGTCAGATACTCAATTGCAGTTGATATCAATTGATCAGCTGGATACAACACAGACCCGAGGTCGGACATCCTTTACCAAGATTCGCGATGTTGGAGAGGATGTGCCGTGCGTTGGGTTGCATGGCGCAGACTCAATTCATGACATGTTTCTCCTTCGGGATACCTATCTAGGAATTACAGGCTCTAATAGGACAACACCGCTTACTGTGATTTGCGAACAAGCAAATGATCTTCACGTCTAAGCTGTCCCCCCAAGACAGAAGAACTCCGGGATCGGGCCCCCCCAACCGGCCGGCCCGGAGCCGAAGAATCTGCCTCTTTGGGAGAGCAACTCGGGGCTGTGGAACAGAGAGAAAAGGGCCGTGAAGCGAAAATTTGAGACTATGAGAAACAGAAATTGAGTGATTGGTAAGGATAGAGGCGCAAATCAACGAAGAAAAAGTTGATATAATCGGGCCATTACGGCGGCAACTGTAGGAAATTGAGAATTCCTCACGCATTGGGCACCTCTTGTTCAATTATTCCCTGTCTTATGCCCCCGCTTGGTTTGGGGTGGCCTTTTGTGTCACAGTCACAGTTTACGTACTGAAGGGTTAGAGTAGGATTGCCGAAGCGGAGCCTCCGCCTGTTTTGATATTTTTTTTTTTTTTTCATATGCTTCAAATTTTATTTGCCTTGAATTCAAAATTTTACCTTGTTGGACTGGGCCATGAACTCGGATATACGAGTGACGATCATAAAGAGTGGGGAGATAAAAGCGAAAAAGAAAAGAAGATCGTTTGAATTCCCGCGATGAGCGCGGGTAGAGTTACTTTGGGGCTTTTGCATTGAATTCACTGTTACAGTTACAGTTGCAGCTACGGGAAGAGTAAAGGGTGTAACCGTTTGAAGATGAGTGTCGTGTTGTGTTGTGCTGCTTATTGAGAGTGATGAGTTGTTCAGACCGGAAAGGTGAGCTTACAGGACAACACAGCGCATCAATACGGTATGCGTACAAGGCTAACTAGTGAAGGAAACGTGCATTCTTCGAGATAACAGCAACAGACAGCTTCAAACAAGAGTCAAAGAGTACCCCATTCATGGCGCCACTGCGAGTCATTGGAGCAATCCGAGTGGTGATCTGATCGGCGGACAGTGGATCCCTCGTTTTGCCGAGCGAGGGTAGCGATGGATGTGATGCATTGAATAGATTCAGTCAGTGAGTGTCAGAATGTGAGAGAAGCTGCAGCTGAAGCGAAGCTTGTTAAAAGCCAAAGTCTACCCCCGCATTTTGTTGCTTGTCTTCTGTTGGTTCCAAGACCAATACCAAGACCAAGGCAAGACGAGAGTGTCTCGTGCTCATTGCTTGTGCTTGTACTCCTCCTCGTCTCTTATTTCCATGTCGTGTACAATTCCCACCCCAAAAGAGTCAAGAGTGCAAAACGCCCAGAAAAAATAAACTCAATCCATTGGCACACTTCCTCTACCTTAAACCAACTTACCCACCCACTTCTGCATTCCCGATCCGATTGACTCCAATCACTTGGAAGGCGCCTCGCTCCGCTTCAATTCCCTTATTTCATCCATCTCATCTCCTTCTTCCCTGGGGGCCAGGGTCTGGGTCTAGATCTGAGATATATACATTCATCCATATATATCCGTCCGTAACCCGGTCTTGATCATTCTTGGCGTTTATCTCTCATCTCTTTTCTTTTGTCCAGCTCATATCTTATCTTAATAGCAACAACCACAAACAACCACCCTCAGTTCTTCACTGTCACAAGACGGAAAACGAACCGATCATCTATTCGCCCCATCCTGCCGATCTCAACTCTTCTCGAACTGTTCATCGACGACATCGACAAACAAACACCATCCTCTTCCATCTCGTCGCATTACGGCCACTGAGTAGCCACAGGCCGGATGTCGAGCGACGTGGCAATGGAAAAGGTCCCCATTCCCGTGCCGTTCCCTCCTCCGGCCGCCGTCGACGATGTCGATTCGACTCTCGGAAAAGATGATGTAAACACCCTCTTCAATCTCTGCGCAACTTGTGCGCGTGCCACCAACGTCGCAGATATTAACATTACGTCTCCTAGGGCGTCCACGTTCACTATGGCGACGCAATAAGCCCCCTCGAGAAGGGTCTTCTCTGGAAACAAGACCTACGCATCATCCCGCTATCAGGCGCCATTTACTTCCTCTCCTTCCTCGACCGAACGAATATCGGAAACGCCATGATCCTCAATTCATCGACCAACAACGATATGCAGCGCGAGACCAACATGACCGACCACCAATTCGTCATTTCTCTAATGGTCTTCCTCGTCTCCTATGCGGTGTTCGAAGTTCCAAGTAACATGCTTCTCAAGAAACTGCGACCCAGCCGTTGGCTCGCTTTTCTCATGTTTTGCTGGGGTGCAATGACGATATTGACGGCTGCCACCAATAACTTCGGCAGTGTTACAGCTGTGCGATTCCTACTGGGTGTTTTCGAGGCTGGATTGTTTCCTGGATTAGTGTTCTACTTGACCTTTTGGTACAAGCACGATGAGCGCAGTGTTCGGTAAGTCTTTCTGTATCCAAGCTTTACCAGCTGTCGTAGCGCAACGGTTGAGATGCTAACCTCTTGAACCTTTAGCGTCGCATTCATCCTCGCATCTGCCACTCTCGCCGGCGCATTTGGCGGCGCAATTGCCTATGGCATCGGCCACATGAACGGCACAGCTGGCCTGTCTGGCTGGCGCTGGCTCTTCATCATTGAGGGCATCCCATCTTGCCTAGCCGCCTTCCTGGTTCTATTCTTCCTACCCGATTATCCGGAGCGGGCAAAATGGTTATCTGAAGCAGAGAAGGACATGGCTATCCATCGATTGTACTATGAGGGTTCTAAGGAATCGCATCCGACGATGAACTGGGCAGAGGCCAAGGAAACCTTGATGGACTGGCGATTGTATGCGCATTATGCAATTTACTTTGCGTCTGGCCCGGCATTTGCGAGTTTGAGTTTGTTTGCGCCCTCAATCACCGTTGGATTGGGATATTTCGACTTGAAGGCACAATTGATGACCGTGCCTCCGTGGGCCATTGCTTATAGTAAGTTTAACATCTTTCTTAGGTTTGAGAAGTTAGCAAAACTGACCGTGCACAACAGTCTGCCAGGTTTTGGTGGCTTGGTCGGCGGACCACTTCAACGCCCGAGGTGTTCACACAGCCATAGCTGCAGCCGTGGGCGCCATTGGCTTCATTATATCGGCTGCGCTTCCGGCCGACGCCTATAAAGCCCGCTACGGAGGTTTAATCATGGCAACGGCCGGCTCCTTTGCATGCATGCCACCCATGCTGGGATGGCTCAGCTCCAATGTGTTTACGACGGCCTCTACCGGTCTTGCCATTGCCCTCAACGTTAGTCTCGGTGGGGGAATTGGGCAGATCCCCGGTGTTTGGATCTACCAGACGTCACAGCGAGAAGGAGGATTTACGACAGGGCACTGGGTCAATGCGGCTCTGCTGCTGTTTGTGTCAGTGATGGCCCTGGGTCTGAGGATGTTTTATGGTTGGAAGAATCGGCAGTTGAGAGAATATGCCGAAAGTCGCGCAGTGCCTTATCGATGCTATAAGTTGTAGGGAGACATGTTCTTCATGATATGTTATGTTATGAATTATTCAATGAGTTCAAAAGCCGAGTCTGTTCATATTGCGTGAGGATGATATTCGGATCCTTGCACCGGGAACAGTGAGCAATTCTCGCCAGCTACGTTCTGAGATAATGGCTCATGAAACTCCAATGTTACCCAGCTGGATCATATCTCAATGAGTCAATCTGATGAAGAAAGAAGATTCAGGAACCAGTAACCCACTCGTTGGTACCAAGAGACAGGGTCTGAAGTCAAAATCGCTTGTCTCCAAGTGCCGAGATCCTGATGGAGACAAAGTTCCAGGAACGGCATCCAACCAACAGCATCAAATCAGGGTTTCTGCAGCAGTCTCGAAACCCCTGGTCAGTATAGCTGAGACACCACCATCATGAGAGTTTAAGCTGGATGATATCAGTGATGCTGCTAGCCGCGTAATGACCTCACGAGCTTCATTTAGGCAGCGGAAATATCAGAACTCACTGCCGCGTCACGGCGCTTATGAGAAAGGCTAGAGCACATGGCCCAGAGACGTTTCGAGCGTCCCATCGGTGTGCCTACTGACAACACCATGAATCCCTAGCTATCGTGGTCAAGACCTCGCACAGAGCTTCTCACAGCCCGGATAAGCTAAGCCATGCTGTACAAACCAAGGACGAAGGAGAAAAAAAAGTATAACTGGCATTGCCCGTGTTATTTCATCGAATTTTATATATATATATATTTTGGCTTTTTAATACGGAGCATATGTTCCCATTAACAAGTGAGCTACAAGCCCTGGGAAGACGTTGGGTTCCGAGGAAATCCAATCAAGAGGGAATATGAGCAACCTTGGCATGTTGGTAACATGCAGCCAGGGTCTGAAATAGAGATCCAGACCGGGCCAACAGGTAACATGGCATAAAGCCAAGTAACGTCCGAGTGGTGTTGTACTGTCAGCAGCCAGCCCAGTCGAATTTAAAAGCCTGTTTTGAGATTGGCTGCATTTGTCTAGGTAGATGGAAGACAAGAGATAATAATAGATGGTGGATGAAATTGAGTGGTTGTACAGTATCAGGTGCAGTATCGTCATGATCAGCATGTTGGGTCAACATTTTCCATTCTTGTCAAAAGTGAAGCAATCCAGCTGAGGGAGAATAAGTATTGTGATACAGGTGGCTTTCCCTGACTCGTTGAGGAACGGATCTGCCTGGGTGATACGACGGATATGAAAAGGAAAAGTAATGATGTGAAATAGTGTTACAGTGCGATGGGCTTCAACATCAGTTTGTGGAGTGAGTGACTCTGGAGGTGGAGGTTTGAGTTATCAATCAAACTCCATAAATAGACGGTTTTGAATTCAGCCCAATCATCACGAGAAACTCATCTCTTTACAACAGATTTGAACACTCCATTGATGGAGTATTCCGGCCTGGGGAACCTTGAAGTGACAGGGCTAAGCCAGTGAATGAAGCTTGCTGTGATTTCATTCTCAGCAGCCAACCCACTGGAACAGCCGTCACCAGGCCAAGACATCGCAGGGCTCTAGACTCTCTAATTGGGCGCTGACATCTTCAGATATCCACTCTCTGAGAGCGTGATGTCGTCACCAGCGTCATAGGGCGGATATCTCGCCAGGAGCACCATTTACGTACAAGCAATAATTATCTCCAATGCATGGGTTTGTCTATCGAATCGTTGCTTGCATCTTGAAGTCATGATAGATTTTCCAAAAACGACACGACGGATGTAGGTATGCGGTATTAGCCTCGAGATATGCGCAAATGATAAGGTAAACCGATGATGCCACTAACAAGCGACCAAGCACATGCATGGCATGGCATGGCACCCTAGCGCGGAGCATGGGTGAGAGAGGGTGATGCCATCATCATCATCATCATTGCTGCGTGGGTGTGCACCTGGGACCCCTTCTCTCACTCTTTTTTTTTTTTCCTACCTGCGGTGATTTGTGTCATTCCGTTAGGGGGGAGACACTGGCAAGCTTTGTATCTTTTGTATTGTAGTGAGTGACGGACGGGATGCATCAGTGCTCCGGCGGCTGTGACGATATCGCGGGGACTTTGTTACTGATTGACGCTTTGGGTGACTTCATCGTGTGTCTATCATCTATTATACACGCCCACGACTTCGAATAGAGTCTAGTCGACATGTTTTATGTCAACATGAGGCTCTATCCTTAACTCAACATCTTAAGATTAATTTACTCATCTTCAGATTTGTGTTTACGAGCTGAACTTGTCAACGTCACAGCCAGTCTCATCAATCATTGGATACCCCGCTATCACCACTACTGACTGGCTGGACTGTATTTACCTCGTCGTCTATTTAGCTTTGGCAGCCATCGTCATTCACCTTTACTCACCAGCATCTTACAAATCCTCTGTTTCAGCTATAATCATACATTCAGGGCAATAGTCTCCGAGACTGACCTCTCTTATTCACTCAGTGACCTCACTCCCCAGACCACAGCTGCCCGACTCCCGCCAATTTCCTCACTGAATTGGCTATAAGCCCCTGTGTTTTCCAGGTTTCCCGCTGGGAACGCCCCCATCCCCACTCGATCCGCCTGGCGTTGGCCTAGAATCCTGCTAAAATCTGGGCTGCCACTCAAAGTGGGCTGCCCACCTGTTCCCTTTCGTCACCTCTCAAGTCTCGGTCCTCCCCCCGTCAAAAAGAAACCACTTACCATACCTGACCTTGCCTTGCCTTGCATTGCCTTGAACAAAAACAAGCAACCAGTGCAAGGCACTTTTATCCCAAACAATTTCCTTTTCCTGGTTTCTTCCCTCGAGACGATTTCTCGAGACGACTTGTCTTTCCTCTTTCTTCTCCATCCTCCCACATTCGTGTCACTTTTTGACCCAAAACGTTAAACCCTTACTCATCTCTTCACTACTCGACTTTCTACGACACTCTCACGTCAAACGCCAAACAAGAAACGCTCCCGTCCGCTAGAGTAGGCCTGCTAAACCCCGCATCGTCCACAGAGCAGTCCAACCCTGTTTTCCTGCTTCTGTCAAGAAATCTATCCCGCTTCGTCTTTTTATAATAATATTGCCGGCGCTTTGCGACACGCCACGCACACCAAACAAAGCTCACGTTTACGATCACGACTCGGAACGACTCGAAGACGAAATAGCTCTAGGCTAGATCATCGAAACCCGTTGTTAGCTGCATTGCACAATAGAAGCAACCACTGCTCTCAAAGACGTCCAATCGCCCATTACTTGCTACCAAAGTTGGCCCAAGGCCTCACAACCTTTTTTCTCACAGGCGACTGTCGCGCCTAAGCGACAATTTCTACAGCCATGTCTACCATTCAGCAACTTAAGAATTTCATCCGGCACGGTATGTTCTAACCCACTATTCTGCCAAGTTTGGCCCGTTTTTATCAGTCGCTGACAATTGTTGCTTAGGCAAGCAAGCTCGTGCCGCTCCTGAAGAGGCCCCACGCAAGACAGAACAGCAACAGGCGCCCACAGTCCAGCACAAGACAGTATCAGACCCTAGTAACTCTCACTACTCGCGGGCACAAGAGCCCGGAAACGAATATAGCGATGACGATTACGCACGCAGCAAGAGCAAGAAGCGCGTTGACGATGAGAAGCTCGCCAAGCTTGTCGCCGAGGAGAATGCCAGCAAGAGCAAATTCCCTCGCTACCCCGGTCTCGAGCGCTGGGAACTCGTCGACAAGATGGGCGATGGTGCCTTCAGCAATGTCTACCGTGCCCGCGACACAACAGGCCAGCAAGGCGACGTCGCCATCAAAGTAGTACGCAAGTACGAGATGAACAGTATGCAGGTAAGCAAACCTGGGGTTGTCTGTATCCGTCATCCCATCTCCTTTTGTTTTGATGTTTCTTGTGCTTTTCATTCGTCTGCTTTCTCTTTCTTTGGGTCCCCATTTACCAACACGGGGTTGTCCCCTTTCATAGGGCAATAAGCATTTACATCCAGACTTCAAGAAAGTCCCGAAGGCAGCAGAGGTGCGAGAAGATTCTCCTTACATCATAATTTCTTTCCTATGTCCAGGCCAACGCTGTCCCCGTCTGAAGTCAGTTCCTGTTGTCTTGATGGCGGGGATGGCCAGCCTTTAGACTCGAGGACATTCGAGGCAGAATACTAACACTCCTGCAGCGATCAAATATCTTGAAGGAGGTCCAGATTATGCGCCAACTTGACCACCCCAACATCATCAAGCTCGTCGAATTCTCCGAATCGAGGCAATATTATTACATCGTTCTGGAGCTTGCCCCCGGTGGTGAACTTTTCCACCAGATTGTCCGCTTGACATATTTCAGCGAGGAGCTTTCCCGACACGTCATTGTTCAAGTGGCCAAGGCTCTTGAATATCTCCACGAGGAGAAGGGTGTTGTTCATCGGTATGTCATGACTCTGTTTGGGCCGCTTGATGTCAGAAGTGGTGATGCCCCTCCTGACGTCATTCGCCCCTGCACGGCCTTGGAAATATCACTAACATCCCTACCAGTGACATCAAGCCCGAGAACATTCTGTTCGAGCCCATTCCTGTGGTGCCTTCGAAGCACCCGAAACCCAAGCAGCCTGGCGATGAGGACAAGGTTGACGAGGGTGAGTTCATTCCCGGCCAAGGTGCCGGTGGTATTGGTCGTATCAAGATCGCCGATTTCGGTCTCTCCAAGATCGTCTGGGACAACCAGACCATGACGCCTTGTGGAACTGTTGGCTACACAGCACCTGAAATCGTAAAGGACGAGCGATACTCCAAGTCTGTCGATATGTGGGCGCTAGGATGTGTGCTATACACTCTGCTTTGCGGTTTCCCACCATTCTACGATGAGAGTATCGAGGTGCTCACTGAGAAGGTCGCTAAGGGCCAGTACACTTTCTTGTCTCCATGGTGGGACGAGATCTCAAAGTCTGCACAGGATCTTATCAGCCATCTCTTGACTGTGGATCCTGAGAAGCGATTTACGATTACCGAGTTCCTCGCTCACCCATGGATTGCTGGAAATGGACCTACTCCTCGAGATGAGAAGAAGTCTGATGGTATGCTCCGCGCCTTTGACGCTACGAAATTCGAAGAGTCTGGCAAGCGATACGACTTCCGATCTCCTGGTGCTGTTAACCTGCGTGAGGTCTTCGATGTCGGTTATGCTGTTCATCGTCAGGAGGAAGAGGGCAAGCGAAGAGCGCAGATCGGCCCCAAGGGTACACCAGCGCGCTTCCTCGGCGGCCTCAACGAGGAAGATGAAGACGATGACGTTATGCAGATCGATGGTCAAGATAACAACGCCCCCAAGCCTAACGCAGCAACTCAGGCTCTTGAGCAGAGTATGCGAAAGGCCAACATCCGAGATCAAGAGCAACAACAACAATCTCGGGGTCGTGAGCGGGAGCGTGCTGAGAGAGGCTACGGCCAACACTCGGCAACAGTCGCTACGGCTGCTCGACAGCAGGTCCGTGAGCGCAACCGCCAGCGAGGAGCATTTGAGCTCAACCTGGACAACGCTACCCTTCTGGGCAAGCGAAACAAGAAGGTTCCTGTCATGGGGGTATAGGAACCCACTGATATAGACTCAGCCGATGGTTCAGGAACAACAACACCCAGGCGCTTTAGC
The DNA here is from genome assembly GCA_014824365.1 of Fusarium sp. NRRL 66894. Classification (NCBI taxonomy): domain Eukaryota; kingdom Fungi; phylum Ascomycota; class Sordariomycetes; order Hypocreales; family Nectriaceae; genus Fusarium; species Fusarium sp. NRRL 66894. The sequence goes on along the minus strand of JABEEQ010000007.1, from coordinate 11,739 downwards.
CTCGATGGCACAGTGTCACCAAGACCAACACCTCTTCGGCGGCACTCTACAGAGCTTCCTTTTATGTTTGAAGAGCATAGATGATTGAAAGAGCATGAGCCTGGGGTGACTGTTTCACATTGACTTTTGTTTTTGGAAAGAAGGAGGATGACAGTGACATCAGATATTGTCACGGGGGCATATTTGTTCGGCATGGCAGAGGAGGAAACAGATTATTTGAAGTGCATTCAGGCGCAAGGAGTACCGGGTGATTGGCATGGCTAACGATACAGCCCGGGTCATTTTGGGGCTCAAGACTATTTGCAACGTTTTATGTCATGTAATATTTGTCAAAAGCCAGGGGCTATGTACGATTCAGCAGGGCTCTTGTCTTTTGGTATTTATAATCTCTCTGTGTGTGTCTCTTTGTGGATGTCGTGAGGAGAGGTTGTGGCAATATTGCGTTGCGCAACATCAATCATCCCGGTTAGATGTTTTGGGATCTCGTTTATTATGTACTGAATGACACAGTTTTAAGACTAAAGATAAACTTGCTTGAATGTTAGAGATGTAGGTTTATTATTGGATTATACAATTGAATTAAATCACTCCCCCTCATCATCTTCTTCCTCCTCTTCACTGTCTTCATCTGAAACTGGGAAATGTGAACCATTGTTCTTCCTCAAGTCACCGCCAGATGCGACATTCCCACCTCTCTGTGACTTTGCCGGATCAGCTTGATGTTTTCCCTTGGTACAGCCCTTTCGTCCACCTAATTTATCACAGCACGTCCAGCGAAATCCATCAGGCATCTCCTCTCTCATCTCAGGCGTATCAATCTCCCCATGACAATTCTCATCATGATCCGCCCAGAAATCTTCTTCGTCATCAACTTCAAGTTCCCCTAACGTCGTCAGTCTCATCCCAACAAACATACATACAGAAAGGTAGGGTTAGTTAACGTACCTGGATGGTAACGACACGACGTCTCAGTGTTATCCTCATGTGTAAACGCCTGGTCACACTGAACACAGACAAACAAATCGTTCATGGCTTTGCGCTTGAGGCCGGTTACTGGATTGTCAGCGGCTTTGAGGGCGCGGTAGTGGTTTAGGGCGCGGGCTTTGACGATGCGGTCGTCGAGAAGGGCGAGGAGGATTGCGCGGACGTGTTGCTCTGGTGCGAGATGGACCATTTCTTGTTCTAATGAGAGGGACATTTTGATGGTTGAGTATGTTATGGTGTATTGCGTGAGCTGAGTTAGTTGAGTGAGTGTTATTCTAGTGTAAGTGTAAGTGTAAGTGAAGTGACGTCTTGAAGTTGGGGTAGTTGGGAGCTTGTTTTATTAGTGTCGCGGTGATATGCAGGGGTAGATATGGTCTCAACTTTCCAGATTCTTCCAAGTGGACGATCACTATTAACAAATCAACTTTAAAAAGTATAGATGGATTGGAATTAGAGGAATAATGGCATTTACTATCTAATTGGCAACCTTCTAATCAACACCAAGATTGCTGCCATCTCCCCTCTTAGACTTCTTTAGATCAGCCTCATGCTTTCCATAGGTACACCCCTCTTCAGAGCCTCTCTTATCACAACAATCCCAAAGAAAGGCTTCTGGAAATTCTTCGCGATATTCGTCTGTTTCGACGTCCTCAAATGAACCGCCATGGTCGTCCCATGCCTCAGCCTCCTCATCAGCGTACATCACTCCTGTGCTGTAATGTGAGCCATCTATCTTGCCACAGTTAAAGCTATGGGTTCACTTACCAGGATGAAAACGCACGCTTTCTCACCCGTGTTTTCGTGTTTGTCAAACGCCTTTTTGCACCGGACACAGATTCACATATCATCTTCCGCCTTGCGTTTGCGCCCATCGGCAAGTTCAGGCGTGGCTTGCAAGATATTATAGTAGTCCAGAGCACGGGAGCGGGTATTACAATCTCGGCACAAGGCACGAAGAACAGCAAGAATTTATTGCTCAGGCGTTGAAAGCAAATCTTCCACGGTAGACGGCGGCATTGTGTAAGGTATTCGCGTTTGTCTGATCGATTGAAGTGTTTGGTTTGTGTGAAAAAGGAGTTGAGTTTGCTCTTCCGTGTTCTTGTCGTTTTAGTGCCACGGATTGAGATGGTTGCTTTTTCCCGGGTTGAAACGCCAAATATTGAGACATGCCTGCTCGGGCAGTTACATGCCCAATAAACTAGAAGCTTCTACGGTAGATCAAGCCAAGCCTGGCATTTTACTCCCGTGAGGCCTGGTCGGGGTGGCGTTTGGTATTGATACTATTCTTGACTTACATCGCTGGGCTGTAAGACAGGCTTGATGAGGTAACTAACTTATAGTCAAACATTGGTATATACCTGTTTGCAATGCACAGCCAAATTGAATGTAAGTTCAGCTCATACTGTGAGATTAATACCGTTCATTTGTCTTTGTTCTTGTTCTTATTTTGTTTCTCCTCGCCGTCTTTCTTTGCTGTCTTCGCCATTCTGCAGACCAAGGCTACTGGCAACTAAGCTCCGACTTCAATTATATCTGTTTTCATCAACAGCAATCATTCCAATAATAATAAGCCTTGCCATTCTATCCTTCTGTCAGATTGGGATTATTGTAAATTTCCCGATCCCATGTTTGCCAGCAGGTCGCTAAACTCCTCACTGATATGTCCAGTCTCCGCAAGCTTCTCACCATGCTCTTCATTCTGAGATACCTCATTCACTTTGCAACTTTCGTTGCTTGTCAAGAGTATAGTCAGCCTGGAAACGCTAGCTGTGTCTCCGGAGCTCACATCATTGTGGCCAGAGGCAGTCTTGAACCCCAGGGGCCAGGCATCACTGGAGCGGTTGCTCAACAGGTCTTGGAAAGAATCCCCTACTCTGGTATAGTCTCTCTGAAGTACCCGGCTACTTATAGCCCTTATCAGCCGTCACAGATGGAGGGCGTTGCGGCTCTTTCTGTCGTTCTGGCGCAGTATGTCACGGTCTGTCCTAAGACCAAGATCATTCTACTGGGATTCTCGCAGGTCAGTCACATCAAATCCGCACAATTGACCCCATTATGTAGGATACGGATATCCTTTACTGATTCTGTTATTCAGGGCGCACATGTCATTGCAGACGTGATGTGCGGTGCGAGTTCCATCGGGTTCCTCCCTACTGAACCTTCACCTTTGGTCATTACCAACAACAGTCAGTCGAGCGAGCCATGAGAATCATGGTTTATATATACTAACTCACTTGAAGTTGCAGCTGTTGTTCTCATGGGAGATCCGAGCACTACCAAAGGTCAGCCCTTCCACGTTGGAAGTAGTGTTGGCAATGGTGTAAGTCCTCCTGAACATACGGAACCCAAGGGGCAGCTAACTTAATTATTAGATATTTCCCCGTCAAAAGCCGGACGGATGCAAATGTGTTTCAGGCAGAACAATCTCGTTCTGCGACGCCGGTGACCCTTTCTGCGAAGCTGGGGGCCACGACTTGAGAACCCATATGAACTACGTGACAGCATATGGACATGTTGCTGCCGACTATGTTGTGGGCTTGTTCCATAAAGGTTGAAGTCATGGTTTGGCACAATTTCGATCGAATTTTTCAACGTGATGTTTTGGGTTCAGAGTTTGGAGTATGTACAGGAACAGATAAGGCACTATCGTCACTGGGAAGACTGAGACTGAATAATCATTAAGTCAGCAACATATCTTAGACTACTTAGATACAATTGAAGTAGAATTTATCATATGAGTAGCTATAGCACTGCACATATGTCTTCTTGGGAATAGGGGTGAGTTCCCACGGATTGTCTCCGGCCAGGATGCACCAACCAAGCCAACTACGTCAAGGACATGCTTGGCATCAACCAACGCCGGTTTCGAAACATGTTTAGTCATATGGTAGTTCTAGCAAACATGGAGATCCAATTACAATCCTGCCACGCTGACAGGAACTAACATTACTATTGCTGTTCTCCCCACTTACACAAACAGACAAGATTACGATATAAGACAAAAGCAGTTCCCTGTAAACTCATCCAATTTTTCCTTCATATACAATCTCTCTCACTGAAAATCCCTTGTTCATTAATTATATATAAATTCCAATTTCGTCTATATAGGAGCGTTGATGTCGAGTTACGCAGACTATGTTGACCAAATCAAGAAACAAGTCCGATACCATCCATCTACCCCAGTCCCTGCAGCCGAACCGCAAAAGTTGCAAAGATGCGATTTGACAGTTGAGGTCCATGGTTTTGCTTTTTCCAACGTTCGCTAGAGACTCTAGAGTGCTGCTGTGGGTCTGCCACTGCTACGCCGCTGCTCTACTATCTTGAGATATCGTGAGTGAGGTTGCTACGACTGTCTGCCACTGTCAGTGATCGCGAATATCGCGTTCTGGTGTTGCCGCTGCCACTGCGAAATGGCACTGGCGGCTGCCAAGGTGAGGCTATATATTCTCCTCTACTCTTTCATCCGCTCTTCTGTTTTTCCTCCTCTCTTCACCTTCATCCTCACCTCATCATCCCGAACCTTCACCTTCACCTTCAGCTACACATCATCACATCACAGTAAGAGATTATCTCTTTACCATCTCTCAAGAAATATTTATTCTGACTTTCTCTAAACAGAATTCTACACAACTACATCTCAACCATGATTTCTTTCATGCTTGTTCTGAGCCTCTTGATGGCTCTGGTCTCGGCCAACTCGACCACCGACGCCATCACTTGCGCCAAGGGTGCCCACCTCATCGTTGCTCGTGGTAGCCTTGAGCCACAGGGTCCTGGTGCGATGGGTATCCTCGCGGAGCAAATCCTCCAGCTGATCCCCGGTTCGGACATGGAAGCCCTCGTGTATCCCGCCCTCTACAATGAGTACGTTGAGTCTCAAACCGAGGGCGTCCGCACTATGAATTCCGTGATCAACAACTACGTGAAGAACTGTCCCGACACCGACCTGATCCTCATGGGCTACTCCCAGGTAAGTACTCATCCTCGCATCTGTCGATCACGGTGCTAATGATATCCAGGGAGCTCATGTCATTATGGACACCATGTGCGGCGCCAGCTCGGACGGCTTCCCTGGCACTCTCTCCCAGCCTGCCTACATCACCGACAATGGTAAGATACATTCACTCAGTACATACTTGAGAGATGACGAACCTTTGACAGTTGCTGCCATCATCGCCATGGGCGATCCCAGTCTCACCGAAGGCCAGCCCTTCCTTGTTGGCACCAGCGAGGGTAGTGGAGTAAGTCTTCAAGAACAGTCACTATAAACACGAATAACATGCTACAGATCTTCCCACGAAACCTTCCTATCGGCTGTAATAGCATCACCAGCAAGACCGTGTCCATTTGCGACAAAGGCGACCCGTACTGTGAGGCTGGAGGCAAGGATCTCTCTGTTCACTTGAGCTACATCAAGAACTACGGAGAGTTCACTGTCAGCCACGTCGTCAAGGCCTTCAAGTCTCGTAACTAAGTTGACTTCGATGCATTTCTTGAGGATGGAGTTTGGGAGTAGAACAGGTCTTTTGAGAATAATGCGCAGAAAGCCCTTTTGAATTACCACCAGCCAGAGACGCTGAGTTTGGTTACGTAGAGATAATGGCTTGCTCTCACGAATAAAGACACTTTTTGCGAAGTACTACTGCTCTCTTGTAATGTGAATGAATTGCCCAATCTCTAAACTCGTTGCGAAAATTTAAATATCTCTCAGTCTACATTCTTGCCGTCTTATCATTAGAAACGAAGGAAATAAGAACATCTAGGGTATCATGCGATGCGCTCCTGTAACCAAACTTTAACCATAAACCATAACCATGCCGTGTCGTGTCGTGCTGTGCTGTGCCACCATAATTCCCCAAACTCCAAATCATTCCCATGTCGTTCACTGATCATTCTCATTCATCTTCAAACCATCCCTCGTTGGGAATACTCCATCCCGCCTTCGCGAATAAAGGCACCGATTCTGGATAGGATAGAGTGAAAGGTAACCAGAATGTCTCCCTGATAAGGTGAGGTATCCTCTCAGGCCGCAGCGCATGCTCAGGCAATCTGCACTGAATGATTCTTCTGAGGATCCAAATCATCTCGTGCGCCAGATTCTCCTGCCTGTCGTGGTCTGAGTGCTTGAGCTCATTAACATAGGTCCTCGCAAGCTCATCCGCCAGCCCCGCTAGCGACAACATGGTGACGGGGTTGCTGCCAGCGGTGCCTATTTTTAGGGCATGCATCTCGTTGAAATCGTAGGGAAACCTCACGCGGATCTGCTGGATGATGCCGTCAGAGGTCGCGACGCCCCAGACGTGTCGCTGGCGCGGCATCGGGATCATGCCCTGCGCCTTGGCCCAGCACTTTTGGTTCTCGCGCGTGTGCTCGGGACACACGATGCTCACTTTGTACGGCCTCGCCTCGTAGCCGTAGTAGACCATGGCTGCGAGACCGCTAACGGCGTAGGGGATGTGGCTGAAGCGCAGAGCTATCATGTCGACTACCTCTGACACGGCCTCGCGGTTCATTGAGCGGTCGTCGGAGAAGAAGATGGCTTCGTTGCTCCCCTGTTCCTGATCCTGTTGGTAGAGAGTATGTATACCATGCTTCTTCTGGTTCTGCTTCTTTGGCGCGTTTACTTGGGTATCAACAACATTGCTGCGTTTATGTTTCTGATTGTGGCCCTGAATATGCAGGGATGTATCCTCTGATGGAGACTGTTGGCCTCTTGCTTGTGGGGGACGTTGACGTGGAACCACAGGCAGAGGCTTCAGTTGCTCACTAAGACGATGCTGCTGCCCGCCTGACGCGTGTTGATCCTTGTGACTTTTACTCTTTGCCTCACGCCTAGAAAAATCATTGTCTCCATAACCGTTAGTACCGTGGCAATGACTGCAATAAGTTCGTTTCGTGGGTAACCCAAATGGATTATTCTTTTCCTTTTTCTGTCGCCGTCGATTTCTGCCTGGTTGAGGACACTCTCCTCTAACTGATTCTATCCTGACATCTGGTTCTGAGTCAGAAGACTTGTCAGAAGAAAGCCAAGCGCGCATGATTGAGCGTAGAATTGTTCGAGAACCCATAGCTGCTGGAACAAATCTACAACCCTCTCAAGCGCAAAAGAAAAGTAAAGACCTACCTGTCTTTATAGATTTGAATCTCAATGTGCGCTGTTGTAATAAATGACTGCACTGCTTTCAAGATATTCGGTGATGGCGAGCTGTTTCTGGTGGCTGTTGTTGTCTTTGTTCAAGTGTATCTAGCTGTAGATTAAACAAGCAATAGTTGGAAGTCGAAATATGCAGTTTGTCAATATAAGCGCAACTTTCGAAAAATGAAATAAGAAACAAGAGAATTACTATGCGGCTTTCGCCTTTATAGAGACGCCAAGACCTTTGTTCCGCGCATGAGTAGCTGTGTTCAGTGTTCAGCAATCTTCAACAAACATAATACTGACAGCGTAGGAACACCATTTACGATCAACTCGCACATCAACTCACTGAACAGAAATGTACACGCGGAATTAATTGATGCATGCTATCATGCTAACCTTGTGCAATAATTCGTGACATGGCTAGTCTCTAAATCTTCCGTCCCGACCGCCAACGCCCATTAATCTTACAAGTCCATCCCGTGGCCTCGTTATCCTTGTCAAAGGTATTTAATTCCTCTCGCTTATAACTCCTCTTCCACGTCCATTTGTTCACCGTTCACTTGCCCCTTGGACCCTGCTTGCCCCTCCTTCCTGGGCATGGTAGCCTCCTTGTCAATCATTTGTCTCGACACAGAGACAATGTTGTCCTCAATGAGCTCCTGGCCAACATCCTCGAGATGCTTCTTGGGATCCAACTTGCCAACGTAGCGAGTCTTGAGCTGATCCTTAGTCAACTCAGTCTCCTCCTTTACGCGCTTCTCGTATCCATCTGCCAATGAGACCAGCTGTTGCAGTCGGTCCTTGTTCTTGCAACCCTCGTGTCGGAAATCGTCCATCTCCAGAGCTTCGGTCCAAACGTGCTTGTGCAGGTTCATAAGCATGTTCTCTTCGAGGGCGGTCTTGCGGTAGTTGATTCCAATCGAGTAGTAGTGTCGGTTCAAGCCGTGGATGAGAGCCTGGATCGAGGGCTTGTTAAGGTGACCCAAGTTGCTAGTGCTCTGTCGAGGCTCTTGGCCAAGCATCAAGAGCTGGGGGTTGATGAGTCGGAAAGCGTCAATGACGACCTTGCCCTTCACGGACTGGATAGGATCAATGACGACGGCAACGGCGCGGGGGTTCAGTTGCTCGAATGACTGCTGTGTGTTGATATCAACGGAAGAAAGCCAGCAACCAAAACCAGGATGCGAGTGGTACCATCCGACGACCGACTCGGGTCTGCCCAATCCGTTAGATAGCGACAACAAATGGGAGACCGTAATCAACTAACCTTCCTGTTTGCCTAAGCATGTCCATCATCTTGGTCTGGAAAACGGGGTCGACAGCCTCGACACTAACACCGGTACCGCTCTGAGGCATGGCGAACACATCCATAACCTTTACAGTAAAGTCATCCACAAACTCGCCAAGCATCAGGCCCATGACTTCCATGGGCACACCTGCGCGACCGTGTCGAAGCATCTTGAGTAGGGCAAGGGAGGAGATGTAGACCGTTTCGGAGTTATCGATCAGGTTTGTGTTATCCTTCAGCCACCAAGGTTAGCCAAGCTCAGAATTGTATAGCACACTCCATGAGGGAGCGAGCTCAATTGAAGGGGATCATAGCTTACAGTGCCATGTGCAGCTCCTCCAAGGCCCATTCCACCGCCACCGAGTAAACTCCTAAAGCGCTCCATGATATCGACGATGTGTTAGAAAGCGTATAAATAATATGTGGGTTAAAGTAATTCGTCGACAAAAAAGCGTGCAGGTGTTGATGTTGATGTGGGCGGTGATGGAGGGTTGGCGTTGCTATGATCGGAGCTTGGTAAAGGTAATTGACGTTGACGCCAGCCCGGCAGCCTGGGAGCCACAGCTGAGTAGCTTAGTCACGTCACGTGCAGGAGCTTGACACGCTCTCTGTGGCGTATCTCATGCGAGGGGACTCGAAATGTGGCTTGTGTCAATTTAGATAGGAGCGCTTCAACATTATTCCGGTGGTAACGGGCGACTCTTGAGCTCCGGGGATGTGCTTCGCATCAGCCAGTGGTGGTTCTGCCCATGTAACTTTACTGACACTCAAAGATTCTTCTCGAAATCTTGTCACATTCTACCAAACTCTTCCCTAAAACTTTCTGTCGATCATGCTGAGCTCTCCCTGAGCAACTTCCTATCGAAATACCTATTGAAGATCTTTTTATTGCCAGCGCAAATTTGACTTAACCCTTTCTTCCCACCCGCTTTCCGAGATTCGCGACTCCACGAGTAGCCGCAGTCATGGGCGACGATATACGTGTCGAGCTCGGCTCGGTTGCGCTCAATGGCTCATCGCCCAAGAAGGTCGCTTACTTCTATGATTCCGACATTGGCAACTATGCCTATGTTACTGGTCATCCCATGAAGCCTCATCGCATTCGGCTGGCGCATAGCTTGATTATGCAGTACAACCTCTACCAGAAGATGGAGATTTACGTGAGTTCATTCTTGGTCCCCAACCTGACTCTATGTATTACTGAGTTGCGAATATAATACTGACAAATTGCAGCGCGCAAAACCTGCGACTCGAGGCGAGATGACCCAATTCCATACCGACGACTACATCGATTTCCTGCAAAAGGTCACACCAGACAACATGGACAGCTTTATGCGAGAGCAAGGAAAATACAACGTCGGTGATGATTGCCCCGTTTTCGATGGTCTTTTCGAGTTCTGTGGTATCAGTGCAGGTGGTAGCATGGAGGGTGCCGCGCGACTGAATCGCCAAAAGTGCGACATTGCCATCAACTGGGCTGGTGGTCTTCACCACGCCAAGAAGTGCGAGGCCAGTGGTTTCTGCTATGTCAACGGTATGTCTCTCCCAGCTATTTCAGATATCACGACCTAACACGGCATCTAGACATTGTCCTCGGTATTCTCGAACTCCTTCGATTCAAAAAGCGGGTCCTCTATATCGACATCGACGTCCATCATGGTGATGGTGTTGAGGAGGCTTTCTACACCACCGACCGTGTCATGACTGTTTCGTTCCACAAGTACGGAGAGTACTTCCCCGGCACTGGCGAACTTCGAGATACTGGTATTGGGCAAGGAAAGAATTACGCCGTCAATTTTCCTCTCCGAGATGGTATTACCGATGTGTCCTACCGTTCAATCTTCCAGCCTGTCATTGAGAATGTCATGAAGTACTACCAGCCCGAGGCTGTTGTTCTCCAATGCGGTGGTGACAGTCTGTCCGGCGATCGACTTGGTTGCTTCAATCTGAGCATGGATGGTCATGCCAACTGTGTCAACTATGTCAAGAGCTTCAATCTCCCGACTCTTGTTCTCGGTGGAGGTGGCTACACAATGCGCAACGTCGCTCGAACTTGGGCTTTTGAGACTGGTGTTCTTGTGGGCAAGGAGATGGACCGAACCCTGCCCTACAATGAATACTACGAAGTAAGTTATCTGATTCTGTATTGACAAGCCCGCACTAACGCGCGGTACAGTATTATGCTCCCGATTTTGAGCTGAATGTGCGATCCTCCAACATGGAGAACTCCAACAGCCGAGAGTACCTCGAGAAGATCACTTCTTCAGTCATCGACAACCTTCGACAAACAGGACCTGCTCCTTCAGTTCAGCTGCAGGACGTTCCCCGAAAGCCTTTCGGCGGTATGACCGACGAGGAGGAGGCCGAGTTGGATGACCTTGATGAGGATGAGAACAAGGATGTTCGCATGACTGAACATCGTTGGGACAAGCATGTTGAACACGACAACGAGTTCGAAGCCAGTGACGATGATGAGATGGCCCAGGCACATGGTGCCACGCGCCAGAATGGCAACAAACGCACCTTTACCGACTATCACAAGGGAGAAATGGAAATCGATAATGCCGATGCTCCTCCTGTCAAGGTTACCAACGGTGCTTCCACTGACGAACCTGCTGAGGAACAAGCTGGCGAGGATGCTCACGATGTGAATGACGATACTATCGACGACATCTCAGCTCCAGGCCCGGCCGAGAAGGAGGTCCCGCCCAAGGAGAGCGAGAAGCCTGACGAGACCGCCAAGGAACCTGAAGCTAGCAAAGTGGACGGAGACGGTGATATCGGCATGGAGGACTCAGCGGCTCCAGAGGAGACAGCAATCAAGAAGGAAGAGGTCGAGCCTGAGGCACCCGCGGAGCCTTCAGCGCCCACCGAGAAGGCTACAAAGGACGAGCCTACTGCCCCAGAGGCCACTGATTCCGCCACGAAGGAGCCCACCTCAGAACCTAAAACCACAGAAGAGACCTTAGATAAGCCTGCAGAAGCATCAGAGAAGGCTCAGAGCGAACAACCCGACGATGCTATGGACGTCGATACGGAGAAGGATAAGCCAGAGCCACCGACCGAGAAGAGCAAGAGCCCTGTAAGCTAGGGGCTTTTGGCCAAAGCCCTCTTGATTTCTTAGAGATAATTTCACGTTACAAGCAAAAGCTCACGCCACGTGCATCTTCGCATGGAAGCAACCGTCCTTACGACGCTATAACAAGTAAGGAGACGAAAACCTTGCATGCCAAAGAAACATGTGGCCTGCAGTCAGGCGTTCCGGGAGTAGGGATAAAGACGATACGAAGGGACAGGCATCGATTTGTACAAGAGGCTGGAATTTAAA
>JABEEQ010000002.1:0-45728 GCA_014824365.1 Fusarium sp. NRRL 66894 | reverse complement strand
GTCTTGTATAGTCTTTTCTTTATTATTGCTCTTCACCTTCAAATTGGTCCCCGAAACCTGGATATTCTTCTTCGTAAATCTAATCAGTTGCCAAAGGGGACTTTAGAATGATCTGATTATTCGAAGAGGAGGCACTTCTATGCTGCCAGAACTACGGATTGCGACAATTAAAGAGAAAGGAAACATACCAGACAAAGAACAGGCAAGAGGTCAAGATAAACGATAAAACCGCTCACGGAAGCGACAGGAAGCAATAGATCCCTCAGTTACCGAGCCAAGAGCAGCAAAACCGAATAGCTCCCGTACACAAAGAGTAATATCGGAATTACAGAGCTAGCATTACCTTGTAATAATTCCCTATGCCAGGACAGCGTTAGAATCTGCCGTGCAAAGAAATCTAGCCTTAACCTGGCAGGAAAATGCCGAGATTGCATTACGTCTCACAGACTACGACAGACCTAGCATGGCCCAGGATCAACAAAACTCAAAAACCAGCATCAGGGCGCTTACCGAGCTGCTTAGGCGCAGAGTACTTAAAAAAGTTACTTTTGCAACAACTAAACCTGCCAATACCCTGGTAAAATAGTCTGAAATCCCATGGAATTAACTAATCAATTGGATTTCGAAGACTTTAGTATAAGATGTTCTCGTATTTATTATATTCTAGACTCTTACAAGAAACCTGGCAGTCATAATAGCAGCCGGCATGATTGTCCTAATAAGGATAGATAAAAGGGATACCCACGGCTCCCCGGAATCATTCCCCCATCTGAAAAAGACCCTACCAAAACACCCTGTACCAATTGATCAATCAATACTTACTACAATGAGCTCTACTAATACTCCCTTATCCTCTGATGACATAGGGACTGCGTTTACCGAACCGGTAACCCAGCCAACCCGGCCTCAGGAAGTGGTAATGGCCCCAGCTATGACAGCCAGCCAGCTCCAGGATCTCATCATAGCTATCCGTGAGCATAAGCCCTACACCATGGTTAACCAAATAACTCCATATGCAGCTATCTTCGACGGCAAGGATATCTCAGAATATCTTCGTCTCTTTAAACGCTATATAGACAATACCAACATGCCTAAGGGAAAACGCGCCATGATGCTCGAGATATATACCGTCCCGACCCTCGTGGAGGACGTCCGTCAAGCCTGTAAAGGGTATGACTAGGAGGAAGCCAAGAAAAACCTTAAGGAAATTTTCGTTGCTAAAGATAACACTACCTCCAACAGCCCCAAGGCTAGGCTCAAGAGGCTCAATCAGGAACAACTCCCTAAGGACTACCCTTAAACGATCAAATGGTTAACCTGACACCAGTTTAAGTTCAAGAAGCTAGATAATAACTACAAGGAACAGACCACTCAGTCAGAGAATGTCCTCAATGCTATCCACCAGGAAGTCCTAGATAAGGTTACCCTATAGCACAAGAAAACCTAGGATAAGATGAAAGCAATACCTTATAAGGATCTTACCCGAATAATCAGACTAACTGCCGACAATGAAATTGCCAAAGCCAAGAACCATCGTTATCTTGAGGAAATTAAAGATGCCCCTGAAGTCCAGAAGCCCAAACCTGCTAAAAACCCTCCTAAGGTTATCCTCAAGAAAGACTCTAAGCCAGCTAGAGAGCTTAGTGTCAATGACCTTGCTGATATAATACAAAAGCTGCAGGTTAACTCAGTAAACGCCATCAAGGACTCGATTAAGGGTTATATTAAGATACTTAACGCTCAGACGGAGAAGAAGATGATAAACTAAATAATGTCTCTCTCTTAGTACCTAGGAATCCAGACTCATTCTGTAGCTGTCACTTCAACTAATTAGTCGGAAGAGGAGTTCAACGTGAACGTCAATGCTTAGTACGCTGACCAGGGGCGGCAGTACTAATGCTAGTATTATACCAAGAGAGGCCATTTTCCGGAGACCTGCCGTGACTTAGAGTATAACAGGAAGCATAGCTTGGCTAACTATAATGCATTAAGCGGCATGGCTTGGATAGGTGTCCAAGAAACGCCTGTCCTAAGCACCCTTATTAACAGAGCCAAGAGCGACTTCGGGGTTAAGAGACTCATCTACGCCTAGATCAAGAGGTTCCCTGACTCTCACCTATATCATAATACAGCAGGCATAGAAAAGCATAACAACAAAAGGATCAGTTAGAATATCCAAGGCAAACTAGGTAAGCTTATTCAAGAGTACTTAAATAAGAGCCCTCTGCACCTAAAGACATATATTCCCTCTTGCGCCCACCCTGGTAGCAATATACGTCTTCCAACAAAAGTAACTAGCAGAGCAAACAACCTCACCCAGCCCGCCAAGGCTCTAGAAACAGCCCGAACAAATCTCCTCATATTCAACATCGGTAACGGTAAGGAACTAACTAATCAGGTGATCCTGCCACCCGTAGACCTTCAAGTCTCCAATATCAGTGTAAATGTAAACACAAGGAAGCGTGTTCACGTTGAAGACGAGGAAGAGATACGAGTTGCCGAGGTCCCTGAGAGGAGAACTATAGAAAAGGACTCGGGGAGTCCTAGTCTTATTAGTAAAAGGAAGGGTGCCAAGGGATCAGATGACCTAGATATACGCCAGGCTCTTATCCGCAACCGTGTTAAAAGCGACTTCTATGCAAAGAAAATCAGCATTTCCCTGTCTAATCTAATAACCCTAGATACACAGATAGGTAAGGAGATTGCAGACGAACTCACAGACATGGCAGAAGGCATCTCCGAGATCTCATATATGACAATCAGGAACCCTTAGTCCAGTCAAGGTAGCTCGACATCTATAAATATGGTTTATTTTAATGGTTAGGACTTTCGTGACAGCTACTAGGATAATATGAGTAGAAGGGCTGGCATCTACACCATCCTCTTCGAACCCAAGGACCAAGATTAGATTAATTAGTCAGTTAATTACATTAGTAATAGCACACAGGACGGCGAAATAGGTCCTGTACTAGCCAAAGGAGAATATAAGATCATCGAAGATAAAGGCACCCCGCAGGAATCTAGACATATTATCCAAACTATCAAGGAACAGAAGGCAGAGCCCTAATTAATAACTCTAGGGAGCACACAGGAGGACTCCCTACACGACGAGATTCTAGTCTGTACTGAGGAACTAATAGATCTGATGGTTAATAGTGTCGGAGTCGACTTCTACCTAAGGAATAGTAATAAGGCCCTGGCATAAGCACAAGAGCTGCCGAAAATCATAGTTAGACTTAACAACCCAGATAGTAAGGTCGTAGAAGCCATGATAGATACGGGATCTGAAGGAAATGTCATCTCAGAAAGGATTGCAAGGGATTGCAAGCTAAAGATTACCAGCATAGATGCAACTACGACGTCCTTCACAGGAGATAAGCTCAAGATAGTCGGCCAAACAGAAGCCAAGGTATATCTAGCAAACACTTAGATATCACAACGCCTCTTCATGGCCCCAGAAGCCATAATATTAGTCCCTTTTATCCTTGGCATGCCCTTTATTAGATCTACCCAAGCCACGTTTAACTACTCGCCGCGAGACGGTTCGATGCTTTTAATCTGCCAATTAGGAAACACGAAGTTTATTACCCTAGCAGCTAGATTAGTTAGATAGGAGCCAGTAAAGACTAGAACCAAAGGATTAGTCAATTTAAAATAAATATTAACTCCTTTGCCAAGCCAGGAGTTAAGGATATTGCAGGCTTAGAAGAGGACGATGTCCTATCAACCGTCAGGGCGATAAGCCAAGAATCTGCAGATAAGGTTATTAAGCTAATTGCGCAAGAAGGTATAAAACAATACAAGGAAGTCCTTAAGAGTGCAAGCCAAGAGATCAGATAGTATATAGAGCTGGTAGCCGCAGAGATAAAAACTGCTAGAACTAGAAAGAAGAAGGAAACAGGAGAAAGGGACCTAGAATACACTGTACCCCTAGACCCTGACAAGCTAGAATCCAGAACTACTAACATCAAGGTTAATATAATATATAAGCGCAAAGGAGTTAAGATTTATCTAATAGATAATATGCCTTTAGATAGTTTAGTTCTAGATAGCAACCCTCTTTAGAAGGAGAAGAAATAGGCTTAGATTAAGGATACACTTAATACTGCCGCGAAGTATGCCGAGTAGATTACTCTAAAGTTCTCTAAATTAGAGCGAGGAAGTCGATTAAAGGGAGAGAGGCTTAAGAAACTAAAGGATCAGGTAAGTAGAACACTAACTACAGCAGAACTCGACGTATTTCTCGAGATTATATATAATCAGGAAGTAGCACTGGCCTGGGACTTCACAGAATGCAGACAGCTAGATCTAATAGTCGCCCCTCCACAAGTGCTAAAGGTGGTCCCTCACAAGGCGTGGCAAGCAAGAGATATCCTAATTCCAAAGGGATATAAAGCAGCAGTCATCAGATTACTAAAAGAACGGCTTGCGCAGGGAGTACTAGAGGAATCCCACAAAGCCTATCAGAACCCTTAGTTCCTAGTCGCCAAGAAGGATAGAAACTTCCGTCTAATTAACTCTGCGACCCTTATGAACAAGGTAACTGTAAGGGATGGCTTATCCCCTCCTTACGCAGACAAATTCTCGGCAGATTTTACTATATGCAAAGTTATATTACTATTAGACTTCTTCTCAGGATATAATTAATTCCCTCTTAACAAGAAAAGCCAAGATATAACTATATTTAACATGCCAATAGGACTATTAAGGATGTATAGTCTTCTACAGGGAGCAATAAACTCTATTACCCAGTTCATAAGGAACATCATCCGCATCTTCAGAGACCTTATCCCAGAAGTCTGCAGGGCCTTCCTCGATAATATCTGCGTCAGGGGACCAACCACGACCTACGACGAGGAAGAGGTTACTCCTAGGGTCAGAAGGTATATACTTAAGCATCTCATTAACATTAACAAGGTCCTTGTCAATATCAAGCTCTCAGGATGCACTATTGCCGGTGGCAAGTCGCAATTCTGCCAAAAGACCACAGTAATAATCAGATATCTCTGCAGGACAAACAGCAAAGTGCCAGATAACGCCAAGGTAATCAAGATTATAGAGTAAAAAAGTTATACTAATGCAAGGGAGGTATAGTCATTCCTTGGGATCACCGGGTACTACAGGCAATAGATCCGTCACTTCGCATAAATTGCCAAGCCCCTCACGAAGCTGCTTTAAAAGGACATTGATTTCTATTGGGGCCAGCCGGAACAAGAAGCGATAGACACTCTAAAGGCCAAAGTCACACAACCTCCGCTCCTAATCACTCTCAACTACGCTAAGGAGGCCGGGGAGGTGATTCTTATGGTTAATGCTAGTCTTATAGGCTAGGGAGCAGCACTAATGCAGGTGGTTGACGGCAAGAGACGACTAGTTCGGTTTAAATCAGGTCTTTAGAATAAGGCTAAGTCTGCATATGATGCGACAAAGAGGGAGTGTCGTGCAGCCCTGTATGCGTTCCGACGACTGAGAGGAATGATCTATGGCATCAGGTTTACCCTTAAGACGGATATATAGGTCCTTGTGCATCAGTTAAATAGGAAAGCAAATAATGTGCCTGGATTACTAATTCTGTGATAGATTAGCTACCTCCTGCTCTTTGACTTCCAGGTCTAATATATACTAGGACAGAAGAACAGAGTAGCCGATGGCTTATTACAGAAGCTCGCAGGACTATCTAATTAATTAGATGCCAAGGTCGAGAATAATATCGAGGACTTTATTAACCTTTATCTTAATGCAATTAAGATCAATGGAATACCTAAGATTCTAGACGGAAACTATTCGCCAGAGTCAGAACGATTAGCTTAATACCTTATAACCTTAGAAAGGCCACCTGATATAACAAATTCTCAGTACTATACCTTATAAGACTAAAGCAAAAATTTCTTTATGCAAGGACGTCGCCTCTGGAAACGCCCTCGCAGATATTGGGACCAGCCTCTGCTGGTAGAAGAGGATCCAGCGGTGCGAAGGCAAGTAATCAGATAGTACCACGAGGCAAGTGGCCACAAAGGACAAGACGTCACAGTAAACCTCATTAGAAAGAGGTATTACTAGAAGAACCTTTAGGGAGAAGTCGCTGCTGCCCTCCGTACATACTATATGTGCCAGAAATATCACCTGCGAAGACCTCTCGAGAAGGTTTAATATACAGCACCGGCTAATCCCTTTATTAAGGTCTATTTCGACACGCAATATATGCCCAAGGACTAAGGATACAAGTATTTACTTAAGGCGCGTTATGACCTCACGGGGTAAGTAGAAGTAAAGCCGCTAAAGGCATTATCGGCGAAGGCCATAGAGAAGTTCGTCAAGGGATTAATCTTTCGGTACAGGATAATATTAATCGCTATAGTAGACAGGGGACCTAAGATAAAGAAGGAGTTGCCCAGGGTATTGAACTTATATGGTATTAGACGGATTAAGACCTCGCCGTATAATCCCAAGGGTAACAGCCTAAACAAGTATAGGTATAACGTACTGCATAGGGTCCTTAAGAAGCTGCAGCATAAAGGGAAGAACGCGTAGGTTGAGAATCTTAAACATGCCTTATTCGCGGAACGGACGGCTGCAAAAGGATCACACAGATACTTACCCTTCTACTTAATGCACGGCTAGGAGCCTGCGTACCTATTGGAAGTCGAGTACCCTACCTGGCGACTGATTAATTAGAACGAGGTGCACATGCTAGAAGAGAGGTTGTAGGCTCGAATCCGTATTCTGGAAATGAAAGGGGCAGATATGGAGAAGGCCAAAGTTAAAGTCGCTGAATATCAAAAGCTTGCTGCTGCCCAGCGCAACAAAGAGCTTAAGCATAAAATCAGGAAGTAGCCGCTAGAAGTTAAGGACCTCGTCCTAAAATACAATGTTCCTAGGGCAAATAATATGTCGACTAGGTATAAGATGACTGAGAAATGGGATGGCCCTTTTTGTATTATCAAGCACTACCTGGGCGCCAATTTCTATACCCTGCAGGAGCCGGGAGGGGAGCCGTTAAAGAAGGCGGTGTATGGGGACCATCTGCGTAAGTTTATGCAGGATAAGGATGGTTGGTGGATGAGCGAGGAAGATCTAGAGCCGAAGAATGAGGATGAAGAAGGTGAAGAAGATAATCCTGAGATCGGCTCTGCAGAAACGCTAGAGGAAGCAGACCCGATTGATTAGATGACTCGCAGGGTTACCAGGTCACAGGCCGCTATGGATGCCCTTAGTGACTCGGAGAATGACTCGCATAGAAGCGATGATAATGAGGAAGATCTTGGCGCACTAAACCCAATGCCGAACCCAAGTCGTGGACCAAAGATGCACTTTAAGGTCAGGTTAAAGGGTCTTTTAGAGAGCAAAAAGGCAACCTATGAACTAATCGATTAATCTCGGATCAATTAGTGGAGGTTTTCGGAGCCTTGTTCTTCGGGTACTTGGCATTGAGGGAGCTGGAGTTGTGACACCAAAAGCAGGCCATGACGTTCTGCTTTTGGCGGGGGAGGAAGCATGTAGATAAGGTAATAACAGAAAACACCATTACTCTACTACAACAAGGAGAATAAAAAGGAGGAAAACATTATCATAGGAAGGAGATCATAATCTCCATAGAGCTGTTTTTGTTTTTATGTTTAGAGGGAAAGGAGGAAAGGAATGTAAGAGTTCCAGAAGAGGAGTAAAAAGGCAAGATACCTAACTACCACTAGAATAAGGAAAAGACACAGCTCAGCAAAGGCTAGGTAACCACCAGTTTGGCACTAGATACAAAGGATTAGACGATAGACAGGGGAGGACTGCCTTAGGACAGGTAATTCTAAGCCCAGACGCGAAAGGCAAAGTCGAGATTTTAGTAAGACAAATTCGCCTAGATAAGGCCTAAGAACTCCAAATACAGCTGTAACACCACTTAGATAGACAGAATACACGCTAGACACGCTTCAGACACAGCTTAGACGTCCTAGACAGCAGCTAGATAAGTCTCAGATTTCTTAGATATAGCACCAAAATCGCAGATTTTCTAGACACCGATTTTATTCCTATTAGACAAAGCAAGATCTAATACAAGGAGAAGGCTGTCTCCTAAAGAAGGGTACTAACTGATTACTTGTTTCTATATCCTTTAAGCTCCAAAACTCGGCTCCCCCTACCAAAGACACTTCATTTCTTGCCTACCAGCTTGTCAATCTCCCGCTTAGTAGCCTTTACCACGTCCTCCCCATTCAATTCGGAATCCCAAGGCACCAACAGCCATTAACTGGTGATTCGAGGGCATGACCAAGGGTTTAGTTAATCCTTAGAGACCTCGCGAGGTTTATCTGCGGGGAGCGCAGAACCTAACTGCGGAAGGTTATCTTTTCCCAGGAGGGGAGCTTTAAGTAAGCCGGATCGAGGTTTATTAGCCTGGTAAACAGAAAGAGAGCGCCAGTCGCAGTTACTCTTGGTATTCTAGACGCAATTAGAACACTAACCGCTCTGGAAACCCTTGATCGAGATACAGCAGTAGAAGGGCCAAAGGATATGCTCATCGTTCCAGCTAGTTGTTAAGAGGTAGGAAATAATGCAATTGCGGCACATTTTAGGATTGCAGATGCTGAACGAACTAATCAGAAGGGCCTTCAGTCAGGGCATACTTCTAACAAGCTCATAGAAAAACCAGCCTTAATAATAGGCAAACTCAGCTAGGATATACATAGGCTGAAGCTAGCGATAAAGACACTTGTTAAGCTAATCCGAGAGTGCGGCATTAGTAAAGCCTAACAGAGAGAAGATCTTCGCCTAGAAAGAAAGGGCCGACTAGTTGGTTACCTTCGTATAATTAGGAGGAGGGCAGTGCGCAAGCTCAACATACAGAGGGTACTACATGCGATCAAGAGCCTTGCCAGCACAGATCTAGACATCAAATAAGTTGAAGATCTGCGCAATCAGTTAGTATCAAGGTAATCTGGAAGGAAAAGCAACACCTATAGTCATGTAGGAAACGGATTCCTTAAACGCCTTTGCAGTAATCTAAATGCCACCGCGCTTTCTCCATTAATAATCAACGCCAGGGAGGAATTCCTCCTCGCTGATATTGCATTTAGTAATTGCAATAAGATTAAGAAGACTCTTCTTTCCCTTCTTTGGGAGGTCAAGACTATCAAGGGCTTCAGTGGTTATAATAAAGGATACAGGGATTAAAGGAGATGAGAAGGATTAAATAAAGATGCAGGTGTTAAGATAAGGTTAAAGGAATTAAGGAAGAGAAGAAGAGGTAGAGAGGAATAAATGCAAGAAGGATCCTAAGTTTAGGATAGGAGCTCGTAGGTGCGCGAAGAGGTTGAATCACTGACCTAGCTGCGCAGGAGGTTTCTTAAGGCATAAAAACCTCTCCTTGCTTTCTCCCTCTTCCTTTCTCTTTCCTCTCCTCAACATATCACTCACTTCCTGCTTCATTGATTAATTCAATCGCCCGCCTCGTGCACTTCAGATCACTTAAAGCTATTCACAACTCTCAGCCCCTTGCACCCGCACCTTACCCCTTTCTTCTATAATTCACATTTCCGCGACTACAGATATAGCTGTCGCATTCACATTTCCCCTGCGCATATCAATTCAGAAGCGTCTAATCAGTTAATCTATCGCTTAAATTGCCTGTCTGCAGTCTTTATCCTCTTCTGAAGTGCCAAAGACCCCTGCTATTTGCACTCATATTTGCTACCTTTAAACATTTCCTTTTATCTCCCAAACTTATCCGCCACTATGACCGACGAAGAATACGTGCCTGCCAATACGTCTAGCAGCCTCAGTGATGCGCCTTCGAGCTTACCAGCCCTGATTCCCTCTGCTTCGCCTAAGCCATCTCCTGCGCCCTCGAACTCTCCTGCGCCTGGTAGTCGACTCAATCACTTCTTAAATAAGTCGATAGTATACTCTTCAATCATTAGCAGCTGCAATAGAGAGAACGGCAAAGGAAGCTTTCTTGATGTCGGCGAATCTGCTTCTGGGCGCTTCAAACACTTGTTATCAACACTTGTGTACCAGCCGGCCATTGTACACCCACGAGAAGACTGGGGAAAGCTGGAATCAATTGATCCCTTGGCCTATAACATTGCGCACCCTGCTCAAAGACACAAGGAGATTGCTAGAAAGGTGCCACGCTCGGATGGGTTTGCAGCTTTCGATGCAAACAGCAAATCAATTGTATCCTGGCAAGGACACTGCGCCCTCCTCATGCAGCTGTTGCAGGAAATTGACGGCAACCACTTTACCAGCGGAGAGGCCTTGACCAGGCTACTTGTTATGTCCTCATATGGTATGACCGACATCTACGTTGCTCATCAGTACACCATCGAGATCTGGAATGATGAGTCCTTTGCGAATGACTCTTCCTTGGGTACCCCTTCCACGCCTCTTCGTCAAAGCGCTCGTCCCATGCAGCAGTGTGGAGCAACTGAGAAATGTGTCAGTGAGGCTACACAACATATTGAAAGCAGAAAGCTCACCGTTCCCTTGAACTTATCGAGACCCTCAACATTGGGCCACTGGTAGTTGTGTTGGCTTCCAGAGTTGTTCACCAAGATCTCAGCGTCTTGATGATACTCCCGAGACTCGCCATTTGGAAGCTCCTCACGCACGAATACACGCCAGAATCCCTCTTCATGCCATTCAGCCTTCAGAACCTTGGTATGAAACTTGATGTACTTGTCGAGATCAAATGTGGTGGAGCATTTCTGAAGGTATTTCTGGATGTCTTTACCTCTTTGCTCAGTCAGTTACAGTGCAACTCTCAGAAGGACTTTTTAACTTACGGGCTAAGGAACCGCGGCCAATCCGGGTTAGGTGCAAAGCTGTACTGATACACGTGAGATGGAACATCGCAGGCAACTACTGGATATCTGTTATGGTTCCAGACACCACCGAGCTCACTACTCTTCTCGAAAACAGTGAGTTCAAAGTTCTGACACTTAACAGAAATCCAGTATGCAAGATTGATGCCGAAAAGACCAGCGCCTATGTTGATGACCCTGATCTTACGGTTGGCTTTGAATATGAGTTAACGTGCATATTCGGAAGTGAAGAGTATGAGAAAAGCCAGAACTAACAAGGGTCACCAAAAGTCTTTTCAGAGACTTTGTAGCCTGGATTATAATTCTGATAGAACTGACTCCAGACTTTGGCTTCAGTCAGCCTGTTGGCCAAGTCTTGGGAGTCGGGGATCTCAGAGCTCATGGTCAGAGAAAGATCTCAATAAGTCTTGGTTAACGGACGCTCTGGTATTGCTTTGGATGCTGCTCTTTTGCTTTGGCTGAATTGATCTGAAAGCTATGTTATATACATCGATAAGCTATTGCTACTGTTTTTGTACTAGATGTCAACAATACGCTTGTTGCTATCCTTCAAGCAATCTGTTCCATTGTTTCCATTTCACTCGGCAGTAACGAGCTCGGAAGTTCCATCGTCGCACGAGATCAAGAGCGGGTTATCCGAGCAATGAAACTCTGACCTGACAGCTACTCTTTTGAAACTTTGTTACAATGCCGCTGTGAGTTGTTCGGAAATCTCAATGAGACTTTCCGAAACTAGAGTCTCAGGCAAATCAAGAGACCAGAGCCGAGCAGAGAGAGAAGATAAACTTGGTTAAAACAAAACGCGTAAGCGTAGGATTGACGATCTCGGCAGCTAGCCCAATTCAGGCTAGTAAAGCTCGGAACTACCGAACCCCTTACCCCACATTGCCTACCCCAGACTTTGACCTCCGAGCTTTGTTTTTCGGATCATGATAACGATACGACCATAAAATGTAGAGCTATTGAACAGGACTTTGATTATAAATCTCTTCTAAGGTGAGAGCATATTGCACATTTTCTCCCGTGACAAACGCAACGTTCTAAACCCGATTCCATCAAAATGTGTGCAGCCTATCAACCCCAGTCATTCCTATGAGGATTTCACACTGACTCTGTGTCTGTAGAGCGCGCAAGTTTGTATTGTATGGAGATTATGTCTCCCCATATACAATTACCGCGGCGCATGCATTGCTCGAGAAAGGTCTCAGCTGGGAATACAGACATATTGACATTCTCAAATTCGAGACCCGGGTGCGTGGATCGATTGATTGGACTGTCGCATTTATACTGATTCTCTGCAGACTCCTCAACATCGTAAACTGCACACTTTCGGCAAAGTTCCAATTCTAGATGTGCTGGATAGCCCAGGAGAAACACTTCTTCGAATCTGTGGTATGAACCCGACTCTCCGCTTACCAAAAGTAGTATCATGTTACTGAGTTTATGAAGAGAGCCGTGCCATTGCCCGTTATGTTGCTATCGCATATTCCAACCAAGCGAATTCCTTGATGCCAGATGTCGACGACTTAGACGCCATGGCTTTATTTGAAGAGGCCGCGTCAGTGGAAGTATGCTATTTCTCCACTACGGCGTGGAAATATTGCGGCGATATCATCATCAAACCGTACGAGGCCGTTATCCTTGAATTATAAATGAGCCTATTGATTATGACGATGCTAACAAGTTCTGATAGAGTATTGGGTATACCTAGAGCAGACGAAAAGACAATGCAAGATATTTGGAATGAGTTACATGGCGCGCTCAACGCTATGGACGGGATTTTGTCTGGTGTCAAGTATCTTGCTGGCGCAGACTTTACGCTCGTCGACATCTGGTCTATGCCTTGGGTGTCACAGCTCATTGATTTGAAGGGAGCTGACGTACTCTTTTCTGAGTTGCCATATCTACGAAACTGGTGGGAGAGAGTGAGCTTGAGGCCGGCATGGAAGGAAGCCAGTGGGCTGATGAATGACGCGATGGAAGTGATGCGCCAGAATGTAGCAAGGCGGGAGTGAATCCTAAAACAGTAGATTGTATATATGCGAGCTACACATATAATGGGGTATGGCAAGCTTTCTAGGAATGAAGTAGAGGTAACAAGTCTTGAAGGGGCCGTTCACCGAGATAAAATATGTAGACATTTTTTCAACTATTCAAGACGAGACAGAAGTTCTGAACTACTTTAACCATGGCCTGTTTCTACATACTAAAGTCAAGACTAATAAAACTGGCTTACTTGTTTGCGAAGCGACTGTGTCCAGTTGTGGTGGGGCTGCTATTTCCTCGCGAGTACGTCGCCCGAGCTATGAGCGTATACACCTGGGCTTTGGGTGCGGGCGCCGTCTTTGGTACTTTGATTACCGGCTACGCGGTCGATAACCCGGGGAGCTGGAGATATCCGAATTATATATTCAGTGGCATCTCTGCTCTCAACCTCCTTGTCATGATCCTGATGTTCCCAGAGCCTCTCACCAATATTCGAGTTCCAGGCGACCCAGAGCATTCCGACTTTCCTATCGAGTCCTATGATGAAGGGCAAGTCAGTGAGCCAAAGGAGCCTTTGGAGGATGTTGGTGATGCGCAGCAATACGAGACACATCCAGCTTCAGTGTCCATGATTGAGCCAGACAAGCCTAGTGCACTCTGGTTGAGACGGTTTTTCTTCTTAACTCTTAGACACAATCATCCCCCACCGAATTTCTTCTATCTTGTTGTGGAACCATTCAGAATCCTTGTGTCTCCTGGTGTCATCATCACAGTCCTTTTGTTCGGCTTCTCAATCGCCGGTACCATTGCTACCTCAATTCTGGTCTCCATTACATTCTCTCAGCCGCCGTGGTTGTGGACATCCGGCCAGGTTGGCCTTTACAACATCGCCCCTCTCTTGGGTTTGCTGGCTGGCATGCCTTTCGGTGGTGCTGGGGCAGATTGGCTCATCGAGAGACATTTGCGACGCCATGGCGAGTTCAAGCCTGAGTCAGCGTTACCTATTTTGTTTCCATTCGCCATTGCAACACCGATAGCCACAACGCTTATAGGTGTTGGATTTCAGCGAGGCTGGCACTGGGCTGTTGTCGGACTGTGCTGGGCCATTCTCAATGCCTATCTGATTGGAGACTGCAATGTTATGATCTCTTACTGCACTGAGAGCTATCCCAAGAAGGCCATTCAGATTGGTGTCGTGGTTAATGTCATTAAGAATGTTATTGGCTTTGGGGTATCTTACAGCACTCTGGACTGGTGGATAAAGGATAAGTATTGATGCTATTGACTGTTGCTCTGGTCATTTTTGTGCTCTTCATTGCTGCGGTCCCCTTGTGGATCAGTAGGCTGAGCATTACTCGGAAGACTAAAGGCTGGGTGGGTTATGAGGAGGAGTAGTGTGATATCTGGACAGCAGACTACTGTGAGCTTTGAAACGCTCCGTCGTGTTGCATGTCGGTACCGAAGACCATTTAACAACATGAAATAGTTTCATTACCAGCTCTCTTTGCTTCAAATTCTTGCTGAACTAAGTAGCGCTCAAAGGTGGTACTCCCAGAAAGGTCTTAGTATGTCCAACGCTTCCTCACGCCAACTGTTCCAAGCCTCCTCACTTCTCAATGCCCCAGGCCATTTCTCAGTTCCTTCACATCTCAGAAACTCATCCCCATACCAATCCCATCCAAGAACCCCATCCATAGACTTCCAAGCCTGAGTGAACGACTGATCCCACAGGATCCCATCATAGTAGTACTGATAATAATCACCGGATCCGCGATTCGTGAACTCCTGAAATCGTGGATTTGTACCCACCTTCGCTAACGTGTTACAAAGCTCTTTGAGATTGATAAAGTCCTGCCTGGCTTCATCTAGTGCTGACTTTCGTTGCAGCTTCATTATAACTGCCGGCTGTCGTTGCTCACCTCTGGTATAAGCAGAGTCGATATCGATCCTGGCGCCTGCGCGGCAAAGAAATGCGATGGACTTGGGATCAAACGTGAATGTGATAGCACAATATAGTGGCCAGTCGGGCATTCCTTCGGGAGGAACCCTTTCGTGACGAACGGTGAACTTCTCTTCGCCTTCTGATTCGACCTGCCAGATGGAGCGAATTGTGAAAGGCCTCATTCGAGCAGTCACACTGTTTCTCTCAATGAGAATCTCCATAAATCGCTGAACCTGTGATATCGCGGCAGGTAATATCGCAGACTGGGTAGGAAGAGCGTCCAGCTTATGTCTCCGCGTAAGTGAGACTCCAAGGTGAGAAACGTAATCCAGGAAAAGTGATAGATCGCTTGGTGTTTGCGTTTCTATCAATCGGGAGCAACCGCTGGCTACCTCCTCCGCAACTGTAGTCGCGTCCTTGGAGCAAACTTGTTCACGCTTGGAGATATGGATGAGCCTCCTAGCCTCATGTTTGTCCTTAGACATCAATACATGTGCCAGCGTATTAATGATATCCTCCGTGGACGGCGGAACCATATGGATGAATTCATCAAGACGGTCCCAATTCTTTTCGTCGAATGCGAGCTTATAGAGTTGTCGTCGTGCCCGAAACAGGACAGAAGGATCTGCTGCCGAAAGGATAGTTCGCAATGCCGTTGTCTCATTAATGTTTAGAAAGACTCCGATGAGAGACAATGTCTCTTCTTCCTCTGATTTCCGCTCGTCATCTTGCCCTTGTTCCTCAGCTGTCTTCTGCTCTGTAACCCCGTCGTTCTCTTTATGCTCCGTGTTATCTATTCTGGCTGACTGGCGAGTCTTCATGAACGACGCGAGTTTTATCCAAGCTCCGTCTGTCACGCTGTCCAGATCCACTTGAATGCCCTGATGAGCCAATAGTAACTTTATCAAAGTTTTGTTCATGCAACTGTTGCTCGCCGCCGACTTGAGAACGTGTTGTGTGATGTGTGCATCCTTTCCTTCTCGGCGCAGCAGGATTTCCGTCAGCTCCTGGCCGCATGAATGATTATCTGCAGCTGCAATAAAAACACTCTCGCTTATCTGAAGGTCCTCTCCCAGCCGATTAAGAATGGCATTCATTACCTCCACTCCGTATTCCGTATTCCGCGCGGCCGCAGTCAATATGCACTCGCTTATACGTTCAGGGCCTTCTTGGTCGATCAGGATATTGACCGCTTCCGCGTCAAGCGACTCCACCATATAAAGCCTCAGCTCATCTTTGATCGGCACCGCGATTTGTTTCTTCTGTAAGATATCCTGGACTGTTCGCCATTTCAACTCATCGTGCTTGAAACCACCTAGTTTCAGAACAAAACGTAACTCGTTCAAGAGATCAATTAACCACTGTAGGTAGTAACCTTTCACGTAGCCTGTACGTACGGCGTATTCCAAGAAGTCTTTTGCCTTCTTCCACTCGTCCAAGGAGGTATAGGCTGCAGCCAGCTCTATGGAACATTCGACCCTCGTCCTATTCTCTTGTGTCAGGATTATGCTGTAGGAATCAAGGGCTTTCTGGAAGATCTCTACTGCTGCCTCGGAGTTTCTCGCGTCTTTCAATATTTGGCCGGTTGCTCTGAGTAGTTGGCCCCTTCTAACAGGCTCTGGGTGATGTGGTTCGGTATATTCAAGGGTGCCCCTTTCCACCCATCTATTGATCTCTTCATCTTGCGGTTGACCTCCTCCACTCTCTACGTCCCAAGTAAGAACGAAATTCCTTGGATTCGAGTTTTGAGGCATATCGCTTGGCGGTTGGACTGAAGTGATGGTTATCATCATAACTGCGAAGTGATTGCCACTCTGTCGAATAAGCATTGGACTTGTTGCTCCATCTAGCATACAGAATATATCATCTGGTTGTACGCCTTTTACTCCAGCATGTATGGTCCAAGTACTTGGAGGCCATGCTGATTCGAAGGAACCTGTAAATGCCATGGTCGCCCGGAAGTCTCGATCTTTGTTGCTTCTTGGAGCCACTGAAGCCACTTTTCCAATCACAAACCCTTTCCCGCTGATCACAGCTACCTTGTGACTGTTGGATGTCTTAACAGTTACCTTGGGCCCAAGTAAGAAGGTGATCAGTCGCCTGAAGAGAACGCCCCAGGATATGCTATAGTCTGGGGTGAGTTCTGTCGCTGATGAACCATCGGTACTCATTCCGAGCATCGCAAAGATCTTGTCGAGTGACTCTGTAGCCTCGTGGGCATGATACATATCTATAAGCTCTCCCAGTGGCCTGATACCGAGAGTGACTGATCCCGAAGTTGTGCGAGTGTATTTCGGGCGAAAGATGGAACCTCTCATCAGATACTCAACAGAAGAGATGACACTAAAGGACTCTTCAGTGTCTACGTATGTAGGAACCCCTAAGCAGAATGCATAGCCATCGATCTCGGATGATCCGCAAACAACGATAATATGTTGAGCTGCTGCAACTTCTTGCAGAATCTATGTGAGATTAGTCAAAGTAATGCATATATGAACTCCAACCTACCCAAACTCTCCGGAACCAAGGTTTCTCGAGTAAAGATATAATCGATTGTGGTATAGTAGCATCCTTTCCAGTTGCCGTATCCTCCCTCTGCGCCGCCGCTCGAATACATTCAATGGCCTCGTCGGTCTCAGGCGCCGCCTCACCAAGCCATACTATGACTTGTCGAGCTTTGCAATAGACCTCGGCCATAAGTTGCACCTGCTTAGCGCGCTCTCCGAGGCTGCCCTGGTCGATACATATCGCATCTACCCATAGGATGCGCTCAATGAAGCAATCACGTAATTGCTGAAGTGCTGCGTGACAATTGGCAGTCACAGTTAGTTCTTTATCATCAATCCAAATGGAATGCCGCTTTTCGGGCGGTCCCCAAGTGTAAGAAAGGGCTTCATAGAGCTGTGTTTGTGCTCCAATATCAGATAATGGGTATTCGAAGAGGCTGCCTTGAAGTCGGTCTGACGGGTTCGAGCTCGGCGACAGGCGAAGCAACCGGATGTGTTTGTCATCTTGTAAGGCAGAGTAAACATACTGATTACTACCCATCTTCAGAGTGCATCACGATATTTCTGCCACTATTTGTGGTTTCTGTCTTTGAATGAGTAACTTGCAAACAGAATATCGACAAATTACAAACGCCATTGCTCGAGGCCTCATGAGGCAGTGCAAGGTTGCATTCTCTGAAAGGGACTTCAGTATCCCTGCTAACTACTGTCTGCCTAGCTAGTTGCATCTTCGCTTCGACGGCCATCGGCTTATAAGTATCATTAAAAATTACCTTGATGCTCTCGGCGGGAGGCAAACGAAAGAAGATTCTCTTTTTTCCTGACTTGATCCAATATGTTTTACAGTACGGAGCATGAATGTTACAGACTCTGCGGATCTGTTAGTGACAAACCAGCCTTAAAATGAGTACAGGGATGTTCAATTCCCCATGGTTTTCTGGATACAAGAATAATTTTATTGAGATAAAGGAAAGTGGAGTCAATCCCAGCCGCCCATCTAACTAACCTTTCCGCTTCCATACATAATAATGATTCAAGACCCGCCGTTCCCTGTGAGCACCCCGACCCCACGTTATATTAGACATACAGGGCTTTACATTTAGCTATCAACTCTCTGTCCTTTCATCCCCTACGCTGGTACAAAGGAAAAGCTGCGCAGATTGACACCGTCGCTCAGCAAGCGGCATGATTCGTTTACGCGGCGGATGCAACAACTGTCGGCATCACCGGAAAAAGTGTGACCAGCAGCGACCCTGCTGCACGCGCTGCAAGAGCCGGGGCTATGAATGTTCCGGCTACTCGAATCCACCGCGATGGGTAAATTACGTTGCAAAATCGACTGTGTCTTCGAATCCAGCCGCTCAGGATGTTGCGTCGAGCCTAGCTCTTCCTGCACCGCCACCCAAGTATGAGACACACATGACACAGCCTCTCTTTCAACAATGTAAACTGAGCAAGTCTGTTGATGCGATGTAGCCATGGTAAACTAACCATCACGGCAGATGTAAACTACGGACTGAGAATGTTTTGCAAAGGGTATTCCCAGAGCTGGATCCAGCCTTACTTCGTCGATATGTCGACAAAAAGCCCCTCTGTCCTGATTCTTTCTGCTGCTATACAGTTATACATAAACCAAGGCTCTTCTGTGCCAGCTCTGGAATGCATCGATCTTGCCTTGAGGACATTTCGCTATGAAGTTGTCTCATACCAGGACACAGTGAGCGCCGGTACTCTCTCAGCCGGTGTCTTACTATGTAAATTGAATGTAAGTCCTGAAAAGCTTCGGCCAAACTTATGCCCCATCAAATTATCATAAGACGACTAATCTGAAACTATTGTATAAGTAGTTTCTCCAAGCTCAGCCTTGTACGCCATACATCTGTATGATATCGGAAGTCTATCACTTGAATACTCAAATGAACTTTCTGGTCCTACAACAAAACGTTGTTGTCCGACACGCCCTTGAGCTTCTGGCTGTAATGGACATTCCACAATTTGTCCTTGGAAGAGTTTGCCCTTCTCTTGGTCTCTGGAAACGCTTCCGTGAAGCCCAAGATACTTGGGAAGGCGGCAGACTGAGGGGAATAGAGGTGGTTTCGGGAATGCCCATGGACCTTCTAGATATATTCGCCGATGCGGCGCATGACGATACAGAGAATCTAATCCTCCGCTTATGGGAGTGGGAATGGCAAGGCGATACCGCCGAGTATCTCCAGTATAATCTGTGGGATGCCTGGCGGCTGGCTGGTATCGTAGATCTTAGGAGACGAGAGCGGTGCAGAAGAAGACTGCAGAATGCACAAGCTGACTATGACGCAGACGAATCTTGTGGAGATACTTCTGTCCTCGACCGCTTGATGGCAGTTATTTCCATCATCTTCGACTACTCACGGCTCCCAAAGTATAGGCACGTACTCATCGGTCTTATATTCCCCCTCGTTGTGGCTAGCCTGGAGGTGCCTTACCTAAAGCGACATACCGAGGCGAAGCAAATCGTCGACGATGTGCGGGACGCAATCAAAGCCGAACGCACGTATAATCTAGCCAGGGTAGTGTTCCGACTACTTCACGATGCTTGGAATGATGGGTCATCTTGCTACGATATAGACGCAAGAGCGCGATTTCAGGGTGTAGAAGTAGCTCTGATGTAGCCAGAACAGAAATATATTTCATGTCACCACTCAAAGCCACCAGGTAGTAAGAAATACATTGAATCATTCGTTAAAGTAGAGATTTCCGAGTCGCTTACGTTCCTGTGCCCTGTTGCATTATTCCACCACGCCAGAAAATACACCACGTAGGAAAAAGTCAAAGAAAACGCCCATGAAACCAAAATACAGATTGTGGCTTACGAAAGTCCGAGACCCCTGATATTCTTAGCCCAGTCTTGCCAGTTAAAGTCATCGCCAAACATATCAACATCGGCGAACTCGAACTCTTCAGCACTTTTATACGCAGTAGGGGAAAGGCTCAACCAGGGAGGGGGGTGAGGATGGTGGATGGAAGGGCTATTGTGCATCAAGTCTATACCAACACCTTGTGCTTGCATCTCGTTATTATTTAGCCGAGTATATCCACCTCTTAGCTCGAATATTGACATATCAATGTGCTTTTCTGGAGGCTGCCACGCGGATGTATCCGAATGAGTCTTGGCATTTCTGCAGAACTCAAGGCCTATGGGCTCTTGGTGTTTCCAAGTCTCCTGGGACCGAGTTGGCGAGCTGGATGGAACTGATGATGATGGGCAGGGCGGATGTGCACCTTGAAACGGCGTATCACCGTTGCCTACCATGATAAGAGCTTTCCACTTGGCTCTGAAGAGATCCATCATCTGGTCGTCACCTCCAAACTGGTCGCCAAAAGGTAAGATGATGGCAGTCATGCGTTCAGCGTGCTCAAGGCGATTAGCTTCCTCTAGATACTCGCTGAGGCGTGCGATCTCCCGAGTTCGGTGTTTGTTGGCTCTCAGCCATAGCTTTTTCACTGGCAAAACAACTGAATGGTATGCCCAGGTTTCTAGGTAGCGAGGATCGCGCTCTTGGTAGGCCTGGACAGCCTGCCATCCTCGCTCCACAAGGGGTGTCCACGGGCGCCGACAGCTCTCGATGAGGAAGTAGGCTATGGCATGCCAATTGGTAAAGGTCTGGAAAAGCCATCTGTATTGCTGGACCTGTGGGTCTACATTGAGCCTATGGTCGTATTCGAGGATGTTGACGGCGGCCCGGTAGACACATTGCCTGGCCTCATCAGAAGGTTGGCTCTGCACATCAGTGGCTGGGAAAAGAGCGGGATGGTAGATAACAAAATAGATCTTGGCCCTAAGAGAACGGGCAAGCATCGCCGCCATGTCGTACAAGGGATCAGTCTTATCTATCCACTTGAAGAACTTGTCGTCCACACGTTGGTAGACTTCAAGCAGCATCGTCTTTTGCTCTTCTACCGTCGCCACTGTAGATACGGCTTCGATGACCTTTCGGGCAAGGTTGCAAATTTCGCACCTGACCAGGACCAAGGTGGTATCTGTGCGTCCTTCTCGCGGTGCAGGTGAGTCCTGTAGGTCTGGGCTGATGTCCGTATCGTTCAAATTAGAGGGCATCTGCGTATCAAACGTCGATTTTCCCACAATCAGGTCAGTACCAAGTTCTTCTGCAGATCGACAGTCCAATTGCAGGAGTGCCCACCATAAACGCCTTCGCAACTCTTTCTCGAAGGGTCGGAGAGCCAGCTGAGACCCGTCGCGATGGAGACCCATACCGCGAGCGAGATGGATAGCAAGCCCCGTCAAGGACCAGCAAAGACGGGACTCACCTTCATGCCGCACAACAGCCAGGAAAATGGACAACGCTTGGAGGACGGTAAGGTCTGAGGTAATGATGAAATCCGCTTGCGACAGGGCTTGCTGGGTAGCAAATCGATATCTAGCCAGGGCTTCATCCTTGCTCTGACCAAGGTTGGAGAGTACATCTTCGGGATCGAGTGATACGACGGCGGCGTAATAGATGGCGCATATCAAGGCTTGGTGTCCGGCGGATAGTTGGTCAACCCTTGTTCTTGCATCACGGAATACCTTTTCCATCGTGGGAACATGAACAGCTTTGAGCAGCGGCTCGACGTTCTCTTGGTAGATAGACCATAGATATGGAACCTGAGTTGGCTCAGGGAGATACATGACCAGAACAGAGTCGCTGGGGCGGTATCCGAAGATGAACGGGTTATGATCTGAGGACGAGGCACGTAGTGTGACATTGTCGTCTCCATGATTCGAGCAGGCATCGTCCAGGTTGTTGCCTTGTAAACATGGCGACTCTTCGCGAATAGAGGTCCACTACTCACTTTAGATAAATGAAGGCGAAAGAGGAAATACACGCAGGAAAGATTACCTCCTCATCCAGTTTTGCCCAGATGCCATCGCAGACATATCTCTTACTACCACTCTCTTCATGCAACACCAATCGGCCAAGCTTGTGTTGTAGTTCGTGAGATCGAACCGAATGGCCTGGATCGCTGGTAAGTTCGTCTCTTACAAGTTCTTGACAATGTGTTTCTGGACTCAAAGAGTGACTGGGCGAGTCTTTGGGAGTGCAGGTTTGAGTTTGTGATGCCACACGGCTTGGAATAGGTGGCACAGCAGACTTAAGTCCAGGCTCGCCATTGATGCGATCGCCAAGTTTCTCAATCATAAGCTCCAGCATGCTGACTTTCTCGGCGAGTTCGCTCTCTGCCATCGATTGAGTGCCATGACGCCTGATTCGAGTCTGCCGCGGTGCCCGTCCTACAGGGTAGATACAGGGGACTTGAACCCGTCGACAAGTTGAACACGGTGATTCTTTATTGCAACGGACCTTGCGACGTCTACATAGATAGCACGATTGAGGCCGCAACGAAGACACTGGAGAGTAGTGGCCAGAAGTACAAGACACTTTGTTGTTGAGATGAAGTGACGGAGAAATCGGGGCAAAAGGCGTGTTGTTGGTAGCTGCAGCAGCAACAGGGAAGGGGGGAGACTGGGCCTCAGGATCGTTCATGCTTGTATGGTGAGGGGTAACAAACTGGAGAGCTGAGTAGATATCAAATGAAACTGACAAAGGAGCATAGGCGGGAGGCCCAAGGAGGTGGTCAACTCATGTCATGACTTACTAGTCTATCCGTGCTTAGAGGATGATGCATAAAAAGCCTTGGCGTGGGCCAGATGGAGTTTACTAGGGTGTCGCTTATGCTAACTATATTCGGGCAAGATTCACATATCTCTTCAAGGGCTGGTATCCAACCACGTCCTTCAGAAGTCCGCGGAGCACGAGCGAAGACTCCACTTGGCTCCGAGACCGAAGACGCGAATGGATTTCGGAACCAGAAACAGCTCTCATTGGTTGAGAAGCATAGTGCTAGACCTGGCCAGCTCAGGAGGAAGCAAAATAGATCACTTATCAGAATCTGCCGAGCTTCAAAAGACTACCGGGCTACCCTACGCCCCTAACAGGCGCAAGCCATGTGCGTCTTGCAGCCAGGGATCTAGTCAATCTAGGTAGTAAATCAGGAATCTAAGAATTTCGGGCAAATTTGAAGCCGGCTCCAGAATACTCCGTCTAATAACTAATAGACCGAACCCGATTCCGAGGCCGACGTACCGAAGAACAGCTTCCACTGTCCGAGACTGGATTGTTAGCAGCAGTTCTCACGGGGACCAATGTAGAATGCCTTATAATATAATTCAAGATCGCCAGCCAGAAAGTGGCGCAGAAGTCCACCTAGATCTCAAAGATTCTGTTGCAACAACCCCAAGATGAACTCAACAACTTCACCCACCTCCTCGGAGATAACATCCGTCGACAATCTAGACGACACAATTGGGAATATCGCTCGGCAGGTCACACAAACATCAAATCGTCAGCCTGAACATGGCACAAACAACGCCATCAATCCACAAAAGGGTAGTAACCTCGACCCTTTCTCGCCAGCATTCGACGTCAAGGCCTGGACCAGGGCATTCATCGACCTCTTCGATGCCGACCCTGACGCCGCGCCTCACCGGACAGTTGGTGTTGCCTACGGGGACTTGAGTGTCTGTGGATCCAGCACGGGCAGTCAATACCAGAAGACGGTTGGAAACATCTTGCTAAGCACGGTGACATCCCTCTTTGGGCAATTGACGGGCAGAGCCAAGAATCAAGTCAAGATTCTCGACAGGTGCGAGGGAAAAGTCGAGCCAGGCGAAATGCTCCTCGTGCTCGGCCCCCCTGGCTCAGGGTGCTCGACTCTGCTCAAGACGCTTGCAGGACGAACAGAGGGTCTGGAAGTCTCTGAGGAGTCTCACATCAATTATCGAGGTTGGTAACATGCTTGCTCATAGTAAAGCTAACGCCCCAGGCTTGACTCTAACTCTGGACGCAGGAATTGACCCGGCCGATATGCACACTCGTTTCAGAGGCGACATCATGTACAACGCTGAGCTCGACGTCCATTTACCCGCACTGACGGTTGGCGACACCCTCGAATTCGCCGCACGAGCAAGAGTACCCTCCGTCATCCCTGGTGGCTTCTCCTCAAAGCAGTTTGCGCGCATCCTGCGAGACGTGACCATGGCCATGTTCCGTATTACCCATACCAGTAACAGCAAAGTAGGCAACGATTATATACGCGGTGTGTCTGGGGGTGAAAGAAAACGCGTCAGCATTGCAGAAGCTGCTCTGGTGCGGGCCAAGTTGCAATGCTGGGACAACAGTACCCGTGGCCTTGATAGCGACAATGCGATATCCTTCTGCGAGACCCTTCGAGTGCAAGCCGATATCATGGATATTGCGGCGGTAGTGGCGATTTATCAGGCTCCGCAGTCAGCTTATGATGTGAGTGGGGTGTTTGCTCTCTTGCAGTCTTTTGCCAACAACCGACGTGTCGCAGGTATTTGACAAGGTCACCGTCTTGTATGAAGGTCGGCAGATTTTTTTCGGACCCACGCAGGATGCAAGGCGATACTTTGAAAGCTTAGGATTTGAATGTGAGCATGAGTCTTGCACTCCGGTGTTTGGCACGACAAAGCCACTGACTTCTTGCAGCCCCGGAGCGTCAAACAACGGCAGACTTCCTAACCTCCATGACATCTCCCCACGAACGTCGAATCCGACCCGGTTGGGAATCTCAGGCCCCTAGGACAGCGGCCGAATTTGCCGTTCGGTGGCAGGAGTCTAAAGAACGCAAGGCCTTGCTGGCTCAGCTCTCCGCCTACGACCGCGACCATCCACGAGAGGAGCGGCTGCAGCATTTTTCCACTAGCCACAAAGCCGAACGCAGCTCAGCTCAGCGCCTCAAGTCTCCCTACACCATTCCTTATCTCCGTCAAGTCCAGCTATGTCTGTGGCGAAGCTGGAAGCGCTTGGTGGCGGACCCTGGGTTCACCGTGGCCCAGCTCCTTTTCAATCTCATCATGGGCTTTGTGCTGGGCAGCATGTTTTATAACCTCCGTGACGATACGAGTAGTCTCTATTACCGTGGTGGTTTAATCTTCTTCGCCATGTTGTTCAATGCGTTTGCAAGCGAACTGGAAGTCAGTTAGAACTAACTCCAGAAAGCAGCCCATATTGTCTCACTGAGCTAACATTGCCGCTATTAGGTCCTTACGCTCTATGCTCAGCGCCCCGTGGTGGAAAAACACAACCAGTATGCTCTTTATCACCAATCCGCCGAAGCTATTGCGAGCTATGTGATGGAGCTCCCCTACAAAACGACCAATACCATCATCTTCAATCTTATTCTTTACTTTCTGGCGCAGCTGCGGCAAGATGCCGGGGCGTTCTTCTTCTTTGTTCTCACTGCCTATCTGATTCTGCTGACCATGTCGGGAGTATACCGTACTGTGGCATGTATAACCAGGACCTCGCACCAGGCAATGGTACCATCTGCTATCCTAACCCTCGGCCTGATGCTTTACAGTGGGTTCACTATCCCTGTTGGCTCTATGAGGGGCTGGGCACGATGGATCAACTATATCAACCCCCTCGCGTATGGCTTTGAAGCGCTGATGGTGAACGAAATGCACGGTCGACAGTTTCCCTGTGCCAGTATCGTTCCATCTGGACCTGGGTATAGCCATTTGACCAGTTCACAGAGCACTTGCGCCGTCGTTGGGGCTGTTCCGGGTGCTACGACTGTCAATGGAGACGCATATCTGGCGGATACTTACCAGTACTACTATGCTCATAAGTGGAGGCAAGTACTCTCTCGCGCGAGATTAAGCCTTCTCATGCTGATGAACAGACAGAAACATCGGAATACTCTTTGGATACACGATTTTCTTCTTCTTCACCTACGTATTAAGTGCAGAGTACGCTCGTCCTGCGCCCAGTCGGGGTGAGATACTGGTCTTCCGTCGCGGGACATCATCTTCAACCGCCAAGCAGCACCCGAACGACGAGGAGCTCCAGTCCACTGGCCATCAACTTATTGAAAAGCCTTCCACGCCGTCGATGCCACAAAACCCACCCTCCTCCAAGCATCCAGCACCCAGCGTATGTGGAAAGCCAGTCTTCCACTGGGAAGATATTTGCTACGATATAAGCATTAAGGGGAAGGATCGACGAATCCTGGATCACGTTGACGGGTGGGTACAGCCCGGAGTGACGACTGTTCTCATGGTAAGCCACCAAATCCTTCACATTTCTAGTAATGAGGAATAATAAAACTTTTAGGGCGCCTCAGGAGCTGGCAAGACGACACTCCTCGACACACTGGCCGGTCGAATTTCGGTCGGGGTGCTAAGTGGCGATACCTTGGTCAATGGTATACCGACTGGCCGCTCGTTCCCCCATCAGATAGGTTATGTTCAGCAGCAGGACCTTCATCTCAATACCATGACGGTCCGTGAAGCCCTAGAATTCAGCGCCCTGCTTCGCCAAAGCGATAGCATCCCCCGAGAGGAAAAGCTGGCCTATATCGACGAAGTTGTCTCAGTCTTGGAGATGTCTGAGTATGTCGATGCTATCGTTGGAGTGCCTGGCGAAGGCTTGAATGTGGAGCAACGTAAGCGCCTAACAATTGGTATCGAATTAGCTGCCCGGCCCCAGCTTCTAATTTTCTTTGACGAGCCAACGTCTGGACTGGACTCACAGACGTCCTGGGCTATTTGCGATTTAATTGAAAAGCTGGCCAGGAGTGGTCAAGCTGTTCTATGCACTATTCACCAACCTTCGGCGATGCTCTTTGCTAGGTTTGACAGGTTACTTTTACTGCAGCCGGGCGGCAAAACGGTGTATTTTGGTGGTAAGTCCTACTCCTACCCTTCCTTGAGCCTCCTCTCACACATGCCTCAGAGATCGGCGACAACAGTCGGACCATGATCGACTATCTGGAGAGGAACGGTGCATCGCCTTGTCCGCCAGAAGCGAATCCCGCCGAATGGATGCTCAAGACAACCCTCCCATCTGCTGATGGCCCGCCATGGTTTGACGTCTGGCAGGCCTCTCCAGAGTATTCAGCCATGAAGCAGGAGCTCACTCAGCTGCGTTTAATGGAGCCTGTGACTAATTCCACTGCCTCATCCTCCGGGAACAATGCTCACGAAGGCGAATTTATCGTCTCATTTTCGACGCAGCTTCGCGAGGCATTCCTACGTCTGGCCAAGCACTTTTGGCGATCTCCTGTCTATATCTGGTCAAAGCTCTCAGTCACCATTCTTTTTGTGAGTTCACCCAGCAGCCGAAAGTCTGTCTCACATTATTGACCATGGCATAGTCTCTTTTTATTGGCTTCAGCTTCCACGCCGAAAATAGCCTTCAAGGCCTGCAGAATCAGCTTTACTCGGTCTTCATGTGTGTCCTTATCTTCAACCCATTTAACAAACAGATCATGCCCATGTTCGTTCCGCTACGTGCTCTCTACGAGGTTAGAGAAAGGCCCTCCAGAATCTATCGCTGGACAAGTAAGTGCATCTGCTCATTGACCTCTCTTGCCCTGTACCTGTCGGCTCACATGTCTCAAATGCAGCATTCATCCTCTCCAATGTCTTAATCGAGCTCATCTGGAACACCCTCGCCGCCGTCATCTTCTTCTTTTGCTGGTATTATCCCGCTGGCTTCGTTCGTAACACTACTTCAGATGATATCCACATTCGTGGCTTCACCGTATTTCTCTTCCTCTGGCAACTCATCCTCTGGATATCAACTTTCTCTCAAATGGCTATCTGTGCGATTGAAACGGCCGACCTGGCAGGTGTGCCGGCCTCACTGATCTCTGTTCTCTGTATGGCCTTCTGCGGAGTCGGGGTCGCTCAGACCGATCTCCCCTCTATCTGGCGCGACTTCATGTATCATGTGTCTCCAATGACATATCTCGTCAGTGGTGCCTTAACAACGAGCCTGCATGGGTCAAATGTGACGTGTACCTCTAACGAGATCGTGCGCGTTCCTGGTCGCGAGGGTACCAACTGTGGCTCGTTCTTGGCCGCCTTTGTGGAACAGGCGGGAGGTTACCTGATTAATCCTGAATCAAGAGGCGAGTGTCAGTATTGTTCGATGGCAACGACGGATCAGTACCTGTTGCAGTTCAGTATGAAATATGATG
This sequence comes from Fusarium sp. NRRL 66894, assembly GCA_014824365.1. Taxonomy (NCBI): domain Eukaryota; kingdom Fungi; phylum Ascomycota; class Sordariomycetes; order Hypocreales; family Nectriaceae; genus Fusarium; species Fusarium sp. NRRL 66894. Next base: position 17,433 of record JABEEQ010000002.1, on the reverse strand, counting down.
AGAGATGGAGGAACTTTGGCATCGGTTGGGCCTATATCATCTTCAACATTGCCGCGACGTGTGGTTTATATTGGCTGGCTCGAGTACCTCGGCGCTAAATTACTGCCTTCAGGGTCATTGTATTGGGAAGAGGGGATTTAGTCAGGGTTCAGCTCGAAGACCGGAGCAGAGTCAATCTCTTGTCGGCTAGCATACCACAGTTCATCGTGTGTGTAGCCATGGTGGCTATTATACCAACAATTTTACCATAGACTTTCATTCCTCTGTCGTTTTAAGAGACTTTGCTAGATTTAATACATCATTTCTTTTCATTGCGCACAGCTTAGCACTCTTACAGGTCCGAGACTTGGAAGTGGCAGCATACAACGGAATGAACAGGGACGGAATTAGCAATAAACCTAACATTCATGAATTCCGCGCATTCCGCTAAGAGTTCATTCAGTATTCCAGCCATTAGCACCTTTTAATAAGATAATATAAATAGATAAGCATCTATTTATCTTAAAATAGGCTAGCTGAAACGTTGATCAAGCCACAGCGCTACGGCTTTATTTTCGAGACGTATGATTAGACACTCGGCAATGATATGCCGAGACCCTTGCACAGAAGAACAATGTCCGTTTCAGCGTCTTTACAACCTTTTGGCATTCGCCAACCCAAGTTCACGCATTCTTCTTCCCGGGTATTACGAAGATCCTTTAATATTGCGAAAAGGCAAATTAGTCCTTTTCGGTTTCATCCACTAGAAAGTCTTGTGTCTCGTTGCAAGTCGCACGCTCATACAGACAGTAGCCATGCACCTGATATCACTCCTTTCTCATGCTATCCCTGCCGCGGCGGCGACAGATATCATCTCAGTATGTTGAATAAAAGTGAATTACCCGAACCTGAAGTTCTGATTTGTTTAGGCAAGAGTCTACGGTAAGACCAACTTAAAAGGATCATATAAGGACGTCCATGGCTTTGGTTGCGTCAATATTACACCCAGGTACTTACAGTCTTCAACAGCAAACTTCAATAAAGCTAATTCTTGAGCAGCACCTTCAAAGTCGAGAGTATTCATCTTCGCCACCAAACATTCTGCTACCTATATCCGTGAGAGAGCCATGATTTGTTGATAAATTTCACCCACTGATACTCAGCAGTGCTAAAAATTGTAAAGGCTCGAGCATCTACACAGCGAGGGATGTTGATGATCTGAGACTGGACCCGACTCATTCAGTTCATTGCTTCGACAATTCAAACTAGGCAATTTGTTCTACTGCATGTGGTCCCGACATTTATGCGGATATAAGCGTTGGTGTTGATATTCACGGGCTGCTACTAAGGCGCATCTCTATCGTATGATCGCTCGCATCGCTGTTGACACAGCTGGAATCGAAACGCAGTGGGAGATGCTAGTGCTTACCTATCAGAAATATGCCATTGCTCTTTAACCCCTGTACTCACCGCAAGGCTGCTTTGTCACTAATAGAGCCGTCAAGTCAGTAATATTGTCATGATACCATGAAACGCATTGGACCAAGTCAGAAAAAAGACTTTGTTTTTTTCTAGATGGGAATTAATATTCATATGCGATCGAGCTTTTGACTTCATGGTCATTGAAGTAGAGAAGTAGTTACTTAGGCATACAGCAGTTACTAGGGATACGGAAGTCACTGTAAGAGAATACAACCTTGCACTGCCCCAAGACTTACTTAGATATATCCCTATAGCAGCCTTCAGAAAAGCATATAGATATGTTAATATTTAGGCTAATTAGTGCATATATTGGGCAAAGTAATAATGAGAAAGGTATCAGTATAGACTTTTTGCATGCTAACCTTTCTATTCAATATCCCCATTCAGCACTAAAGGTTTTTATGAAGTATACAAGGGTGCAATGTATCATCAACGATACACAATTCCATTTTGTGGCTTCTCAACCGGATAATGAGAAAATCCACAATGGTCCGGAAACTCCCAACCAGATCCTTCTCTCTGTCGTCACATAACACCCCATTGGAGAGGAAACACGGATGCGTCCGGCTGTGGTGTGTTATTTGGGTGATGGCAAACAGCTGCAATTGCCCAGCTGCAACTTGCAGCCACGGGCATGGCAGTCGGTAAGCGCCGCAGTGCTGTGATAATAACCGCACCAGCCATAAATACAGCAGTGATAATGACGAATATGATGGCTATGGGCGAGTATCCACAAGTGAACAGTTTCCAATCCCACCGTTCTTCAACAGCGACAATGAAGATACTTTGTGACAACATCCAGTGCATCAAGATCGAAGCTACTAAAAGGGGGATACTATAGCGATATGGGAGCTGGAGGAAATATCGCGATCGTTGCTCACCTCTTGGGTCAGAGGAAACGCGTAGAGACCCTCTTTTGTAGCCATAGTTGCTCCATTCCTTTGCTGCAGCCATACAGGTAAAAAGACTATTGTATTGAAAATATAGAAATTAAAAGATCAACTGAGGAAGATTAGACAGGAGGACATTTCAGACGAGATTTTCTCGCCCTTGCCCTCCCACCTCAGACCCGATATCAATGTTAGCTCGTTCGCACTGCCGAATCCAAGATTCCAAAGAGTCTTGAGGTCTCGGGGACCTGAAAGTGCTAGAACACCCCATATTAGGAGAGAACAAGCACCGCATAGTGCAGTTCCGTACCTAGAAAGCATCAGCACTGGCTAATCCTTAGGGTCTAAGGACCTTACATAACAAGACTGAACTTCCATCCCCTCCTGGTGACTGCAATACCTCGGCGTCTATGCTTTGCATCCATGGTGCAAGGCCGATTGAATTGACCTGCCCGAACCATGTCCGCAGATGCTAGGCAGTTTCCACTGGACCTCTCATCCGGGGATATCAATAATGATTGAATAGCATCCCCAAGAACGAATAACGGCTCCTTTGGTGGCCGTAACGCTATGAATACTAGTGTAACGGCTTTGGTGAAATTGACTATAAGTATAACCATCGCAGTTTGAAAGTCAAAGTTAAGCCGACACATTTGTTCCGCTGGCTGGCTGAGGCAATATTTCACGCGGTTGCCCCACGGTCTCCAATCATCAGACTGGCTCCTGACTTCAGGTAACTTGCTCCGGCATGGGGAGCAGCCCCTGTAGCCGCAAATCCAGTCATAATCTGAAGAAGTCGGGTAATCACATGAGGTGCTGCGATATAAAAGCGGGTGGAGATTCCTGGCCCCCGTTATCACAGATCCAATTGAGTCGACAATGAGTAATACGTCACGTCTCTTTGTTTGGAAGGCCACGGCATACTCGTTGATACACTGCAAGGCAGTAAGGCTATCAAGCTGTCCGAGGTCTCCGGCTATCATCTGCTCGACTCTTCGCTGCTCCATCGGGGAATCCCTAAGGTTATATCCAGAATCCTTCCAAAGGAGTCGGAATTCTTCGTTGACCGTAAAAGTATCATAACCCCATGTTGTCCAGGAGGAATAGACCACTGAATTGAACCCATGCTATTAGCTCCAGGCACGTCTCCAAACTTCGGAAGCTTACAAAAGGTGTAGAGGCACTGAGGATAAGACCAACAACAGCCAAAGAACAACTCTCATTCGAGACACCATTCTCAAGTTACGAAAGCTGAGGATCCCGATATCCATCCACTGTTTGCGTGTATGCGCTTTATCTACATCTGCCCTAGTTGGTGCAGAAAGACATTGCATGCCATAGTTGCTTGCAGCAGGGAGGATTGAGCCGAAGATGTTGATAATGAGGTGGATCACGACACTGAGGGTACGTGAAATCGAGCACGATCCCTCGTAGATAATCCTCCGGCTTGACCTTTCGCCGTGTTCGTAGGTTTCGCTGTTTTCGTTACCTTTGAGGCTCACGCTTGACCAGATGGTAACGCCAAGATTAATAACAAGGACAACGATGCAGGCACATGCACCACCGATGAGGCTGACTTTCCAATTGGCTCTCTTAGAGGTGTCTGAAGTATTATCAAGGTTCTGTCCTTCCAAACTGTTGTTCGAATCAGCAACTCTCTCGATTTCGATTGGATTTGGTCCTCCCATTGTAGTTTTGGCCGCGAGGGATAAAAGGCAGGTTGGTTATTATTTATTACCATGTGTGAGAAGCTTCCTCTTGTGAGGGATGTTATCAGACATATATCCCTATTTTCTAATCGCTGATGGTTGGTTTGCCAAGAGTATTGGTTAGTTGTGGTTGGCCGAGAATGCCTCATGGCGTTCAGCTGAAAAGAATGGCTTTGCAGAGCCAATAAGAGATCATGAGGCTCGGCTAATTGGAAAGCTGGAGTTTACGTCTTGGCCTTGGCAATGTCGTTGCTACGCCTGATTAAGCAGAAAGGCAATGTCTAAGGCTTTTAAATCATGGAGTCTCCTGAAAGCCTTGCATCAAACTGTTGTTCAGCCACGAAGTGCCACCATTAAAGCGTAAAATAAGCATAAATTGCTGGAGCAACCACGTGGATACCGCTGATGGGGTGTTGGTGGATGAGCCTGGTAGCGAAAACCGTTGTTCTAAGCTCCTGAAGTCTAACCCAAATTGTGTTCCAACATGTCGCTTTTTAAAAGGCAATCAGATCAACGCAGGAAATATCTCCATGTAACTATTACTCTATGCATTTCATGTCACACATCATTGATATTACGGAGCATTATTTTGGTAATTTGTATGAATTGAAGTCCCCTGAAAATATCTCTTATCACTACTCCCACTACAGCTTATATTGGTACAGCGGGCTCTTCTCACCCATGGCCTCAAGCTCATCATCTGTGTACTTACTTCGAATCTCGGTCTCGCTCAACTTGGACCTCTTCTTGTTGATCATGATCAAAGCAGTCTCGAGCGTAACAGCAGCCAGGATTCCTGCAACAGCGAATCCCAGCGATGCGCCGTATCCAGTCGTGTACTTGGGCTTCTCCTTGTCGATATAGATGTAGCTGCCATAGATACCACCAATTGTACCTGCACATGTAACGTATCCAATGCTGATGGCTCGCTTCGTAGGGTTGAGATTGTTGTCGATGTTCCAGGCACTGGTGCCAGGCAAGATGGGATACATGCCAGCGCAAGCAAGACAGACTGCAAAGTAGCACACTCCAAGGTTCTGAACAATAAACTCGGCTTTGGTCATGAGGATAGAAAAAGCAATGATAATGCAGAGCTGAGGTCCAACAATAAAAGGCATTCTCCACTTATGTTTATCAGCGAATCGAGCGAGGAGGTACGAGGAGATGGCTCCGCAGAGATAAGGAGGAATGGTCATGAGCTGGGCGTTGCTGGATGTGAAGCCCATACCCTTGACGATAGAAGGCATGGAGAACTTGAGACCGTAGTTGGGTGCAGCGTTGGACCAGGACATGATGATGAGGAGATATGCCTTCCAGTCCTTGATAACAGAGAACAAGGCTCCCTTATCAAAAGTCTTCTCGCGGTACTCTCCAGAGTTTGTGATTCTTCGGGAAGCTTGGCGCAGGATGAGATATCGCTTCTCTTCGTCGGTGAGCCAGTATGAGAGGGCTGGTGAGTCGATGAGCAAGAACCATGTGACGAAAGACATGACAATTGTGAAGATTCCTTCGATGAAGAAGATCCATCTCCAACCGCCCTGACCGCCAATGCCGTCCATTTTGGCGATAGCGTATGCGAACAGGCCGGAGAAAGCACCTCCAGTGGCGGCGGAAGTATATAGAATGGCGACTCGGGTTTGCGTCTCGTGGGGGAGGTACCATTTCGAAATGATGAGGATAGCGCCGGGGAAGAAGCCAGCCCTGAAAAGATTAGCATCTCGTAAGATACAGAGGTGAATGACTGCATACTCGAACAGACCAAGAAGGATACGGATTGCGCAGAGTTGACCAAAGTTGTGAATCAAACCAGTGCAAACAACAACGATACCCCAGATGAACATAATGGTAGCCATGTACTGAGAAGGCTTCTGGAACTTGTTGAGAATCATGTTGCTAGGAACCTCAGCGAGAATATCTGTTCTGATTAGGATGGCTCAATGTCCTTGGAGAGCTGAACATACAAGGAATGAAGTAGATTGAGAGAGCAATGTTGTACTGCTCTCCATTCATTCCAAGATCTGGAAGCATTCCCTCGATCTTGGCGTTTCCGATATTGGCCTTATCGATGTAGGTGACGAGGTAGAGAATGGCTAGCATGGGCATGAGTCGCCACTGAAGATGTCAGATCTTGTCTGCGCAGACGGAGACCAGTCAACTTACATCAATCTTTGCCAAGACCTTCTTCTTCTTCTCCTCAGGAAAGTTGGCGACAAACTCCATATCCTCAGCTGACAGCCCGCCACTGGTAGCCGCAGTATTGGCATGATCAAGATGCGAAGCAATCGCCTCGACATCCTTCTCATCCGAGACGGAATTCCTCAGAGCCATGATCACCACTGAAAACTTGACTGTGAAAGTTGAAGTTGTTGATCCTGGTGATTTGGAGTATCACTGGATTGACAAGACTTCAATATCGGGGATATCAACTCCTTTTTATGGGATCAAAACTTGGCACGAATATTATGGAGAATGAATGCGGGGTATGGGGTATCGAATCTGGGGAAGATTGGCCGAGAGACTAACGCTAGGCAGTGGTTTAGACTTCTGAATGAATCGTGCTTGGAGACGCACTGATAGTTTCGGATTGGAGGGCAGAGTTAGTTGACCAGTAGGAGGGATGACCGAGAAGCCTGCCGTGATATCTATGCCACCCAAGACATCATCGAAAGATGATTGCAGCATCAGTGCAGGAAATGTAATCATTTGATGTCGGTTAAATGACCGAGTATCGTGATATTTACCATGAAATTGTTTTGTGATGATTGTGATCCTAGTACATACAAGCAGGGAACAAATGCGAAAGACAGAGACCGAGTCCACGATGAGATGGCGACAAGCTAATGCATCCCGATAGTCAAGCCCGACAGAGTGTAATGGCAAATACTTCGGAGTATTAAAATTGAACAAGATAGAATCTGTTGTGAAAATGTCTATAGGGGAAACAATTACACGTATGCCTGTTCACACAGAATCTTGTTGTCTCGCCACTGAGCTTGGATCTAAGCAAGCCCAGGAATTGTTGTCAACGGGCCTCATGCATCGATATGAAGCACTCACACCGACTAGCAAGGAATGAGAAAACGGGCATTTTATTTTAACTGTCAAATTAATAACAGAAATTATACAGACTATTGCTTCCTCAATTGCTTCTCAGTATCAGCAAGGACACCCAGCGTCGTAATAGTCCACTCCTTCGCCTTATCATCAAGCGGCTGATAAGGCTTCCTCATGTGCCACGAACTCTCATTAGCCAGCCCAATCTCCCTTCCAAGGAAATGCCACGCTCCATACTTGGTATTGCTAATGCCCTTCTTACAAGCCCACTCAGCATGTGCAACAAGGCCTTGAAGCTTATTGGCCTCGTCGATCTTTCCGGCCTTCCATAAGTCGTAAACACCTGCTGTACTGGAGGGGAAAATGTTACCCATCCCTGTAACACAACCGCTTCCGCCGCTGTGGAGGGTGGGGAGGAGATAATCACTGCTTCCGCCGTAAACACCGAATTGTTCGTGGGAGAAGAGCGCTGTTAATCTAGCGAGCTTTCCAACATTTCCGCAGGTCAGCTTCACCGCTACAATATTCGGTTCAGAAGCCAAAGTAGCTAATTGATCAGAATCAAGATCAATGCCGGATGTAACAGCAGGAAAGTTGTAAATGACAATGGGTATCGGTGATGCCGCCGCCACTTCTCTGAAGTAAGACACGATAGCTTGGCTGGATAGTGCCTTGGGCCAGTAATTCGGCGGCAGAAGCAACCCAAAGCCAGCACCAGCCTCAGCTGCATCTTTGGCGTTCTGGATCGACTCTTGCGTGGACTGTGCTGAGATGCCTGCCACAATGGGGTAGTCAGGTCCACCAGCTGCAGATGCGGCCTGCACGGCTGTCTTAATGATGGCTTTACGCTCTTCTCGTGAAAGAAGAACTAGTTCACCATTCGTGCCGAGGTAGACGAGACCATGCATACCGGCCTTGATTAATGCTTGACATTGGGTGTGCATGGCCTCATGGTCTACTTGTTGGGTTGGGTCGTCTGCTTTGTAGAGTGTGACGACGGGGGTGTAGACTCCTGGAGGGAGGGGCTTTGCCTTGGCTTGAATTGTGCTTCGCTCCATTTTGATGACTGACTGATAATGTGACTAGTGAGTTGTAGAATGATTTACACGAAATAACAATTGTATAATGAAGATATTGCTTGATGCAGTAACAATCCATGCTATCTCCGAGCTCTTAAGTGCACCAAAACTCCAAAGCCCAATGCGGGGTTGAGCACCCGGAGACATTCCCGGAGGATGAAACCAGCCAATGGGAGGGTTCTCCGTGACCCCAGGCCGATACTCGGCATACCCGGACTGTAAACAGCTTGTGGAGATAGTAAATTGTAGCCTCGGTGATTAGCTTATTTTCGAGGTCTACAACTTGTTTTGTTCTTGGAAACTCAGCCAATACTATCAGCAATCATGGAGACATCAATTGAGACGAGAAGAGTGTCCTTGGATGACTTGAAGCAGCACAACACAGCGAATGACTGCTGGATAGCTGTTCATTCCAAGGTCTGGGACATTACGCATTTTATTAATGAGCATCCTGGTGGTCCAGAAGGTAAGTCGAGCAAATTGGGTGGTTGTGGCGAGACTGATCATGATGGCCAGTTCTGTTGAACCTCGCTGGTTCTGATGCCACTGAACTCTACAACGATGTCCACGCGCCTGATATTATCGAAGACCTCCCAAGCGACAAATTAATTGGCCTCCTTGAGGAATCTGCAATTAGTCGTCCAGCACCCAAAACCACAGAGCTCGATCCCGTACCGCCCCCAACATCACCAACACAAGCGAACGAAGTCCCCTCGACACCAAAGACCAAAACAATACCACCATTAGATGCGATCCTGAGTGCTCCAGACTTTGAGAAAGCAGCGCAAGAGTCACTCTCCGCGAAAACATGGGCCTTTTACTCCTCCGCTGCGACAGATCTCGTCACCCATGGGAAGAATAAGGAGTTAGTGCGGAGAGTCATGATCAGACCCAGGATCTTGAGGAATGTTTCGCAAGTGAACTACAAGACCAGTATTCTTGGGTTCGATAGTAATGCACCGTTCTTCATTTCTCCTGCTGCGATGGCGAGACTTGCGCATCCCGAGGGGGAGTTGGCGCTTAGTCGGGCTGCGGCCAATGAGGGCATCATTCAATGTGTAAGTAAACCCGTTGGTCAATTTTGAGCCTTCAACACTGACAATGACTAGATCTCGAGCAACGCCTCCTTTTCGTTAAAGTCAATCGTCAAAGCAGCTCCTTCATCGCAACCATTCTTCTTCCAGCTATACGTCAACTCCAACCACGAAAAGACGGTCGAGCTACTAAAGACAGTGCGTGGTCTCGGTGTCAAGGCGATCTTTGTCACAGTTGATGCGCCTGTCCCTGGGAAGCGTGAGGCAGACGAGAGAGCTGCGCAGGAACAAACTGTCAAGTCGGCGATCAGTGGTGGTGAAAGCAGCAAGGATAAGAAGGGAAGTGGCTTTGGACGTCTTATGGCGCAGTACATCGATAAGTCCTTGTGTTGGGATGACTTGGCTTGGATCCGGGATGCCAGTGGAGGATTACCTATTGTGTTGAAGGGTGTCCAAACTGCTGAGGACGTTATTAAGGCAGCGGAGTATGGAGTTGAGGGTGTGCTGTTGAGTAACCATGGTGGACGGTCGTTGGACGGGTAAGTCATTTCTCCTTCCATTTGAATACCAAAGCTAAACTTCTGCAGTGCTCAAGCCAGTATTTTGGTACTGCTGGAATTACGGAAGAACTGTCCAGAGATCTTTGATCAACTAGAAGTTTACATCGACGGCGGCTTCGAGCGCGGGTCGGACATCTTGAAGGCCATCGCCCTTGGAGCTACTGCAGTTGGCATTGGCCGGCCATTCCTATACTCTCTTATTCACGGCCAAGATGGTGCCGAGCATCTTTGCCATAGTGAGTTTTCTGTGTTGCGGAAAGACGATCAAGCTAACGAAATGCAGTTCTTAAGGATGAACTTGAGACTTCGATGCGACTTTGCGGCATCACGTCGCTGAGTGAAGCAAGACCTAGCTTGGTGAATACGCTGGATGTTGATCATATGGTGGTTGGTAATGGCTTCGGGCGTCTGTTGTCGAAGCTGTAGATTAGGCTCTTCCTGAGGCACGTGTCAGGGTTATCCATAGATCTACTCACCCATTGGCATACATGTATACGATATTATTCTCTATACCACCTCTTACTTTCTTACTCGGCGTCCGTCGTGTTTTCACCCATTGTATCTTCGTCCTCAAAATAGCTTTGGCCTCATACCGCCATTGCATGTTGCAAATCATGGGCCATTTCTCAAGCCTATAAGATTTCTTTCAGCTGTCTGATGACTTGAGCACGAATCCTATTCGTATATCAAGAAGGTACGAGGCGTCTTCATCCAGCCTCCAATAACATGCAAACATATCGCACATCATTACAATCGTGGCCAGAGCAAGACATCGAAGATACGTTCACGAATTGTTTGCCCGTCAATCCCAGTATCACATAATCTCTCAATCAGCACTGCTATTCCGATATGAATGTATTGGCAAACTAAGCCTCGGCAATCTTTGCCTGGAACGCCTTAACAGCATCCAACACCTTTCCATCAGCCTCAAGTCCAAGACCATAACCCCTGGAGACGTCAAATCTCGCCGGCCAACTATTTACAATTGCCTCAATCACCGGATCCCTCTTCTCCTCAATTTGTGCAAGCGCCTTCTCACCACCAACCTCTTTCAGAGCATCGAGTATTTCCTGCACCGTGACTGTAATGCCTGGCAGGTTGACCACTCTCGAATCGCCAAACTTCTCTTTCGGAACGTCTTTGATCTTGATGAGATTCTTGATAACTGTTGCCGGACTGCAGACCCAAAGCTCGAGGTCTCTACTAACGGGTAGAATATTGGGTACACCTTGTAGAGACTCTCGGACAATTCCTGACGCAAAGCTGGATGCAGCTGCTGAGGGTGCACCTGGACGGACGATGACAGTGGGCAATCTGACAATACGTCCGTCTAGGAGACCACGACGGGAGTAATCGTTGATCAAAAGCTCCACAAGTAGCTTTTGAATGCCGTAGGAGCTTTTAGGCTGAGGGAGTGTGCCAAACTCCGTCACAAGATCAGTCTGGCCGTAGATAGCGCAAGAGCTAGCAAATATAACTTTCGTGCCGGGGTACTGCACCCTCAACACGTCAAGGATACTTCGCACTGAGTCAACGTTTATCTTAAGTCCTAGGTCGAGATTGGCTTCTGCGCCACCAGACATGAGACCATGAAGAATGTAGACATGGCTGAAGCGGTTGGACAGCAGGGATGACACAGCTGAGGGGTTTGTTAGGTCTGCTTTGAGGGATGTGACCTGGTTTTCAGCTCCTGAGGGAATGGGGGGTGTGATGATATCGGTGAGGGTGAAGTGAGCAGTGGACATGTCTTTGAGGAGAGATGTGATAAGCTCTTGGCCGATAAAGCCGCCGGCTCCGGTTATGAGAACATTGTCTTTTGTTTGAGTCATGATGGGGATTATTGGAAAGAAATTATGAGCGTTGTCTATTTGCAGGAGCGTTTGCAGGTACTGGATAGTGGAAATAGAGATACTGTCTTCATCTCAGAAACAACCTCTTTTTTAACATCAATTTACTTGAAATTGTGATCTATACGCATCGTGAATCTTCGGCTGTGGCTTACAGAGGCCTGTTGCGTTGGTGGGTATAGTGAGTGTTCGGGTCTGCTTGATACTTTTAGCCGATTATGGGATCGCGGTGAGAAATCCTATTGGTCGAGTGGACACTCACGGATCTTGCACCATGTCTGGGCCGGGAACCAGACCGAGCCTTGACTGCGACAGAATTGAATACAAGCGCAAGCTTCTCGCCACGCAAGGCAAGCTATCGCTATGTATGGCTATCCCAGGGCGGAAAATCATGGGTTCATGTGGACACGGGGAAAGAATAAGTTGTCTAGATAGAGTTTCCATTACGCCATTCAAACATAAGCAGGAATTAATGAAGAGAATGCCAAAATTAAAAGAATTCTTCATGTTTACAATATAACGGTGCTCAGCCATAGGGCAGATTCGGGTCATATGGTTGGTTTAAAGATAACTAACACTATTCGATCTTTACGGGTCTTGTGAAACATGTGAAAAAAGATAGCCTCAAAACTCCTGAAGCCGTCAAACTGCTCTGAGAACTAGCAAGTTTACGGTTTTTGCACAAATCATCCACCAGCCTGCTTAGAAAGCATTATTAAAATTGAGATCTATTCCTAGGCGGACTCGACCCATGCCTCAACATCATCGATCCTAACATACTTGATATGCTGCCGATGCCAAGTATACGCAACATGCGCTACATCCCTACCCCCATCCTTCTCAATATAGATACTTGGATAACTCAACTCTCTATTCTCCTGTCCCGAAGAACTATTCGTCCCACAAAAACCATCTCCATCCTCAAGCACACGCTCTCTCCAAGTCAGCCCCTCATCCTCCGAAACTCCAAGGGTCAACGTCTTTCTCGGCGTTCCCCAAATGGCATCTTTTCCTGTCTTTGTGACTTGATTCGGTCGCTTATCGTCCTCAGGAGTGATGTCATCGTACAAGCCTTGCCGTTTGAGGGTATCAGCTGAGGCGTTTGATCTGTTGAAGACAATGGCGATATGGCCTGATGATAAACGGGCTGCGCAGATACCGCTGTTGGGGTTTGGAAGTATTGTTGGCTTTGGTGTTTCCCAGTCGATGCCGTTCTTGGATGTTGAGCGGTAGACGTTGTCTGCCCAGCGGCTGCGATAGAATGCTACCCAACATGAAGAGCCAGCCGCTGGAGGGATGATGTTCATGTGGACAGATCCGATACTGTCTGGTGCTTGCTTCTCTTTCCAAGTGGCACCATTATCTTCTGAGTAGAGAACACCAGAGATATCATCACTTCCGATCCATCTGTGACCAGGTTCTGTGCGGCAGTAGAAAACTGGCAGGATCCAGGTACCATCGCCGTTGATAACAATAGGCTGTCTGATAAAGATGCCAGTTACATCAGGGAGTAGACGACTACCCTCAGACCAAGTACGACCCTGGTCAGAAGACGTACGTTTCAGGATATAAGCACCATCCTGATTACCCGCGTCTTGGGATGTATGAAGTAACCAGATCTCCCCATTGTGCGGTACTCGGAATAAGACGGGGTTTTGACAACTCCTGTTCTCATCAAATGAGATCTTTTTCGGGGTAGTCCAAGATGATGATCCTGGTTCTAATCGGGAAAGCCAAATACTGATATCCGGAAGACCTTCTTGAGAGCCGCCGAACCATGTACACAACACAGTTTTGTCTGGAAGTTGCAACAAATTCGAAGCGTGCGACTGAACCGTCGCTGAAGGAACAGGAATAGTTTGAATATTTGGTGCCATGTCGAATCTCTGCTGGAATTGTCAGACTGCTTGCTGTTGTTGCGATGAGTCTTGCCTTGGTGGTTTAAAACATCGCCTCTTCTACGTGGATTTCCCTACTTCCCCACGATCTCAGCGGATATTAGCCCGAAACTAATTCCACTATAAATGACTCATTGACCAATTGGAAAGATAGCCGATTGATTATGTGTTGGAGGTGAGGGGTTGATGATCCTGGGAATAATGCGGGGAAGGAAATGTTCGGCGATATCAGCGTTGGTCAGATCGGCGTGAAGATGAGTGGCATAAAAAGCGGCATTTAAATATCTGATAAAATTAACAACAAGACCTGTTGAGTAGTCACATCATCATAATTCACCATTTATACCAGTGACTTCAAGATGGAATACGTCAGGTAAGCAAGTCCATCATCGCTCAGACCCCAGACACTAACAGCCCAGACTCGGCAACACAGGTCTCAAGATCTCAAAGGTCATCCTCGGATGCATGACTTTCGGCTCAAGCTCATGGCAAGGCTCACCTTGGGTTCTCGACGAAGAAGATGGCCTGAAGCTTCTCAAGGCTGCTTACGATCAAGGCATCAACACCTGGGATACGGCTGATACGTACTCCAATGGCGAGTCAGAAGTCATCATTGGCAAGGCCTTGAAGAAGTTCAACATTCCTCGTCAAAAGGTCGTCATATTGTCAAAGATCTTTAACCCTGTTATGGATGATGGTACGAGGCCTGCGAGTATCAACGATGGGCAGCTTGTGAATCAGATGGGGTTGAGTAGGAAGCATATCTTCCATGCTGTTGATAAGTGTCTTGAACGACTTGGGACCGACTACATTGGTAAATCTCTCATCTATCTTAGTGATAAAATACTGACTTGTATAGATGTCCTTCAAATTCACCGACTGGATCGTGAAACGCCACCTGAAGAAATCATGCGCGCTCTTCACGACGTCGTGCAATCCGGCAAAGTCCGTTACATCGGCGCCTCATCAATGTACACATGGGAATTCGCGCGTCTCCAGTACATCGCCCAATCCAAGGACTGGACACCATTCATCTCCATGCAACCATTCTACAACCTCCTCTACCGCGAAGAAGAACGCGAGATGCTCCCCTTTTGCGAAGCCACAGGCGTCGGTGTCATTCCCTGGAGTCCCATCGCCCGAGGTCTCCTCGCCAAGCCCCTGTCCAGCAAGAACGACGAGAAGAATCAGTCGATTAGGAGTCAGAGCGATAAGAAGACGGAAACGTGGTTTGCAGATGCAAATTTGGAAATTGTGAATAGGGTCGAGAAGGTTGCTGCTGATAAGGGGATTAGTATGGCGCTTGTTGCTACGGCGTGGGTTCTTCAGAAGGGGTGTTATCCGATTTTGGGATTGAACTCTGAGAAGAGAATTAAGGAGTCGGTGGAGGCGTTGAATGTCAAGTTTACGAAGGAGGAGTTGGAATATTTGGAGAGCGAGTACCGTCCAAGGAACATTCAAGGAATGTAGACTTATAGTTAGGGAAGGCATTGTATAAAGATTTGGGCATAAATACATAGATGAATACCATGTTCAATTTAGATACTCCCTCATGTTCCTTCGGTATTTGGAAAGATAGCCATTGACTGCATATACCCATCCACATCAAGGAATGATGGATCAAAGCCAAAGATGGGTGACAGCCCAAAAGTTGTGTCCCACGTAGGTATTGTAGTTCCATCCATACCGGTAAACATATCAGGGTTAGTGTTATAAACATCTTCAAGTCCTTGATTGGTTTCATTTCCGGGCATCATTGCTGAAATAGCGTTCTGTACTTTATCTTGAACCCCATGCGAGGTGAGAAGACTCGTCACAGTCTCTAAACCTCTAATCATGAGATTAGCCAAGTGCCACTTGCCCATAGACAAAGATCGGAAATGGCTGATTAGTCGTGTGATCTGATCTAGAGCTTGATCACGTCTGAACAGGTTATCCCCATATTTATGTGACACTTTGGCGAGGAACATGGCTGCGAATGCTGTCATGGACAGAAGATAAGATGGTATCCCGACAATGCTTGTTGAAAGATCGGGATCAGTGAGGAGGATGTCGATGATAGCTGATGCAGAGGTGACTGCCATTGAGGCTGTATCGAGGAAGTGGCTGGGTATTTGGTTCGATTGGCCACGGAAGACATGTGAGTAGAGATAGAGTTGGGCGAGATGAAAGTGGAAGAGAGCTCCTTTCCGTGGAAATGCTCCGATATTAGGATGACCCTCTGATCTGGGTTAGTCGAGTTCGAAGAGTGAAGCTGTAAACATACCTGGAAGCCGATCAGTCCATTTCGTGATCCACTGGTCAAGCTGTCGATGATAGTGTCCTATTTGACTCAGATACAATCTGGGAATCTCCTCTCCTTTATCGGGGCCAAATAACCGCCGGATATTCCGTAAGATACCCATCAGCTCAACCTGACTCATAAGTCTTTCATCTTGGTCCGTAGCCAAAGGACAGTTCAGGATACCCTCCCAGTCTTGCGTAAGCCAATCATCCTGGATAATCGCAGGTCTGTCATATAGAATAGCGAGATGTTGATCGCAGATATAGAGTATCGACCATATTCGCGCAGAGTCCATGGCTTCTTCGGATTGGTCTTTGATGGCTAGGCTATAGCTGTTGTGGATGTTGCATTCTGCAGCTCGTCGGATTGCATGGCCTGATAATGTCCATGACAGGTCACTCAGCCAATATGAAGCGATGCTGAGAGCTCGGAAGTAATCTCTGTCACCTTGTCGTTGAAGCATTGACTTTTCGGTCAATCGGCGGAGTTCATAGTTGCAAATGCCATACACTTTATCTGCTGCTGGATCGTGAAGGGCTGCGATGGTAAGAGTGGCTGCGCATAGGATAGAAGATTTGCGACGAAGCTGATCAAGGGTTTTGTAGGGGCATCCAATGGAGTAGATAAACCCGTCCAAACGATCTCGATAGACACAAAACAGCCGCTCAGCGTCGCTCAACGAGATTTGTCCTTGAGAGATGAAATCATTAATGGCTTGACTCGGATTCTCATTCCCACTTCCAGGCGATCGAAGTGCTCTCATCCTGGTGAGAGTGTAGAGGGAATGAATAGGCGCATGGGGCAGTCTATCGTCTTCTGGCGTGAGTTTCGGTGAGTTATCGCACGATGGACCATAGTTGTCTTCCAATAGTTGCTGGGCGAATGGCTCTTGTGGTGGCGGTACTGACGAATCTTTTCGCTTGTTCATACGTGATGTTTGTAACGGTGGTAATTCTGGTAAACCCATTATGTTTCTCATCTCCTTGACTGCTGTGTACACCTGATCAAGATCTGATAGCATGGCCTCAGATAACCTGATATATGTCAGCAGAATCTCAGTATAGTTGAGTTCTAGCATACTCTGTCTTTTCATCGATGATGGTTTGCAAGTTCTTGCTAACGGCGCAATTGCTCAGCTTCTTCTCTTTGCATCTTCGGCATGGAGGTCCAGCATCGTCCATAAAGCATTTAATCTGAAGAAGTCAGTAACTTTATTTTATCTGTTTGTGGCGGCAATGGTACCTTGTGCTTCCGACATGTCGTGCATGCCCTGATATGTCTCGAGATATGAGCAACGGGATGCTCCGAATTCGAAGTTATCGCCACTCGTTTCGGCGGAGGCTATCACTGATCAGCGCCCATGCATCCTGCAGATCAATTGCATTGTTAACATACCACACTCCCCTCATACTCTTGCGTCGCTGTACTACCGTTTCGCTTCGACATGATGATTTGTTATCTCTTTTTCGCAGTCGTTCATGGCCAGAAACACATCAAAGTTGCTCAGATTAAAAACGCGGGGGAGTTAGTCAGCCAAGGTTACTCCTTTAACTAGAGCAGATGTGGTAGGGATCTGTCGCTGGGGAAATGCGGAGGCGCACGGAGGCATCATTAGTC
>JABEEQ010000001.1:0-12228 GCA_014824365.1 Fusarium sp. NRRL 66894 | reverse complement strand
TACAGTCTTTTCTTTGTTGTTACTCTTTACCTTTAAATTAGTCCCCGAAACCTGGATATTCTTCTTCGTAAATCTAATCAGTTGCCAAAGGGGACTTTAGAATGATCTAATTATTCGAAGAGGAGGCACTTCTATGCTGCCAGAACTACGGATTGCGACAATTAAAGAGAAAGGAAACATACCAGACAAAGAACAGGCAAGAGGTCAAGATAAACGACAAAACCGCTTACAGAAGCGACGGGAAGCGATAAATCCCTCAGTTACCGAGCCAAGAGCAGTAAAACCAAATAGCTCCTATATACGAAGAGCAATATCAGAATTACAGAGCCGGTATTACCTTGTAACAATTCCCTATGCCAAGACAGCATTAGAATCTGCCATGCAAAGAAATCTAGCCTTAACCTGGCAAGAAAATGCCGAGATTGCATTACGTCTCACAGACTACGACAGACCTAGCATAGCCCAGGATCAACAAAACTCAAAAACCAGTATCAGGGCGCTTACCAAGCTACTTAGGCATAGAGTATTTAAAAAAGTTACTTTTGCAATAACTAAACCTGCTAATACCCTGGTAAAATAGTCTAAAATCCCATAGAATTAACTAATTAATTGGATTTTAAAGACTTTAGTATAAGATATTCTCGTGTTTATTATATTCTAGACTTTTACAAGAAACCTAGCAGTTATAATAGCAGCTGGCATAATTATCCTAATAAGGATAGATAAAAAGGATACCCACGGCTCCCCGGAATCATTCCCCTATCTAAAAAAGACCCTACTAAAACACCCTATACCAATTAATTAATTAATACTTGCTATAATGAGCTCTACTAATACTCCCTTATCCTCTAATAACATAGGGACTGCATTCACTAAACCAGTGACCCAGCCAACCCGGCCTCAGGAAGTGGTAATAGCCCCAGCTATAACAGCCAGCCAGCTCCAGGATCTTATTATGGCTATCCATAAGCGTAAGCCCTATACCATAGTCAACCAAATGACTCCGTATACAGCTATCTTCGACGGCAAGGATATCTCGGAATATCTTCGTCTCTTTAAACGCTATATAGACAATACCAACATGCCTAAGGGAAAACGCGCTATAATACTCAAGATATATACCGTCCTAACCCTCATAGAGGACATCCGTCAAGCCTGTGAAAGGTATAACTAGGAGGAAGCCAAGAAAAACCTTAAGGAAATTTTCGTTGCTAAAGATAATACTACCTCTAATAGCCCCGAGGCTAGGCTTAAGAGGCTTAATTAGGAATAACTCCCTAAGGACTACCCTTAAACAATTAAATAGTTAACCCGACACCAGTTTAAGTTCAAGAAGCTAGATAATAACTACAAGGAATAGACTACTTAGTCGGAGAATATCCTTAATACTATCTACTAGGAAGTCCTAGATAAGGTTGCCCTATAGCACAAGAAAACCTAGGATAAGATAAAAGCAATGCCTTATAAGGATCTTACCTGAATAATTAGACTGACTGCCGACAATGAAATTGCCAAAGCCAAGAACCATTGTTATCTTGAGGAAATTAAAGATGCCCCTGAAGTCTAGAAGCCTAAACCTGCTAAAAACCCTCCTAAGGTTATCCTTAAGAAAGACTCTAAGCCAGCTAGAGAGCTCAGTGTCGATAACCTTGCTAATATAATGCAAAAGCTGCAGGTTAACTCAGCAAATGCCATTAAGGACTTAATTAAGGGTTATATTAAGATACTTAATACTTAGACAGAGAAGAAGATAATAAACCAAATAATGTCTCTCTCTTAGTACCCGGGAATCTAGACTCATTCTATAGCTGTCACTTTAACTAATTAGTCGGAAGAGGAGTTTAACGTGAACGTTAATGCTTAGTACGCTGACCAGGGGCGGCAATACTAATGCTAGTATTATACCAAGAGAGGCCATTTTCCAGAGACCTGCCATGACTTAGAGTATAATAGGAAGCATAGCTTGGCTGACTATAATGCATTAAGCGGCATGGCTTGGATAGGTGTCTAAGAAACGCCTGTCCTAAGCACCCTTGTTAACAGAGCCAAGAGCGACTTCGGGGTTAGGAGACTTATCTACGCCTAGATCAAGAGGTTCCCTGACTCTCACCTATATCATAATGCAGTAGGCATAAAGAAGCATAATAACAGAAGGATTAGTTAGAATATCTAAGGCAAACTAGGTAAGCTTATTTAAAAGTACTTAAATAAGAGCCCTCTGCACCTAAAGACATATACTCCCCCTTGCGCCTACCCTAGTGGCAATATGCGTCTTCCGACAGAAGTAACTAGCAGAGCAAACAACCTCACCTAGCCTGCCAAGGCTCTAGAAACAGCCCGAATAAATCTCCTTATGTTTAATATCAGTAACAGTAAGGAACTAACTAATCAGGTAATCCTGCCACCCATAGACCTTCAAGTCTCTAATATCAGTGTAAATATAAACACAAGGAAGCATATTTACGTTAAAAACGAGGAAGAGATACAAGTTGCCGAGGTCCCTGAGAGGAGAACTATAGAAAAGGACTCAGAGAGTCCTAGTCTTATTAGTAAAGGGAAGGGTGCCAAGGAATCAGATAACCTAGATGCATGCCAGGCTCTTATCTGCAACTGTGTTAAAAGCGACTTTTATATAAAGAAAATCGGCGTTTCCCTGTCTAATCTAATAACCCTAAATACACAGATAGGTAAGGAGATTACAGACAAACTCACAGACATGGCAGAAGGCATCTCCGAGATCTTATACATAACAATCAGGAACCCTCAGTCTAGTCAAGGTAGCTCGACATCTATAAATATAGTTTATTTTAATGGTCAGGACTTTCATAACAGCTACTAGGATAATATAAGTAGAAGGGCTGGCATTTACACCATCCTCTTCGAACCCAAGGACCAAGATTAGATTAATCAGTCGGTTAATCACGTCAGTAATAGCACACAGGACGGCGAAATAGGTCCTATACTGGCCAAAGGAGAATATAAGATTATCGAAGATAAAGGCACCCCGCAGGAATCTAGACATATTATCCGAACTATCAAGGAACAGAAGGCAGAGCCCCAATTAACAACTCTAGGGAGCATACAGGAGGACTCCCTACATGACGAGATTCTGGTCTGCACTAAGGAACTAATAGATCCGATAATTAATAGTATTAGAGTTAACTTCTACCTGAGGAATAGTAATAAGGCCCTGGCATAAGCACAAGAGCTGCCGAAAATCATAGTTAGACTTAACAACCCAGATGGTAAGGTCGTGGAAGCTATAATAGATACGGGATCTAAAGGAAATGTCATCTCAGAAAGGATTGCAAGGGATTGCAAGCTGAAGATCACTGGCATAGATGCAACTACGACGTCCTTTACAGGAGATAAGCTTAAGATAGTCGGCCAAACGGAAGCCAAGGTATATCTGGCAAACACTTAGATATTATAATGCCTCTTCGTAGCCCCGGAAGCCATAATATCAGTCCCTTTTATCCTTGGCATGCCCTTCGTTAGATCTACCTAAGCCACGTTTAACCACTTGCCGCGAGACGGTTCAATGCTTTTAATCTGCCAATTAGGAAACACGAAGTTTGTTACCCTAGCAGCTAGATCAGTTAGATAGGAGCCAGTGAAGACTAGAACTAAAGGATTAGTTAATTTAAAATAAATGTTAACTCCTTTGCTAAGCTAGGAGTTGAGGATATTACAGGCTTAGAAGAGGACGATGTCCTATTAACCATTAGGGCAATAAGCCAAGAATCTGTAGATAAGGTTATTAAGCTAATTGCGCAAGAAGGTATAAAATAATATAAGGAAGTCCTTAAGAGTGTAAGCCAAGAGATTAAATGGTATATAGAGCTGGCAGCCGCAGAGATAAAAACTGCCAGAACTAGAAAGAAGAAGGAAACAAGAGAAAGGGACCTAGAATACACTATACCCCTAGACCTTAATAAGCTAGAATCCGGAACTACTAATATTAAGGTTAATACGATATATAAGCGCAAAGGAGTTAAGATTTATCTAGTAGATAATATGCCTTTGGACAGTTTAGTTCCAGATGGCGACCCTCTTTAGAAGGAGAAGAAATAGGCTTAGATCAAGGATGCGCTTAATACTGCCGCGAAGTATGCCAAGTAAATTACTCTAAAGTTCTCTAAATTAGAGCAAGGAAGTTAATTAAAGGGAGAGAGGCTTAAGAAACTAAAGGATCAGGTAAGTAGAACACTAACTACAGCAGAACTCGACGTATTTCTCGAGATTATATATAATCAGGAAGCGGCACTGGCCTGGGACTTCACGGAATGCAAACAGCTAGATCTAATAGTCGCCTCTCTACAAGTGCTAAAGGTGGTCCCTCATAAGGCGTGGCAAGTAAGAGATATCCTAATTCCAAAGGGATATAAAGCAGCAGTTATTAGATTACTAAAAGAACGGCTTGCGCAGGGAGTACTAGAGGAATCCCACGGAGCCTATTAGAACCCTTAGTTCCTAGTCACCAAGAAGGATAGAAACTTCTGTCTAATTAACTCTGCGACCCTTATAAACAAGGTAACTGTAAGGGATGGCTTATCCCCTCCCCACGTAAACGAATTCTCGGCAGATTTTACTATGTGCAAAGTCATATCACTATTGGACTTTTTCTCAGGATATAATCAGTTCCCTCTTGATGAGAAAAGCCAAGACATAACTACATTTAACATGCCAATAAGACTATTAAGGATATGCAGTCTTCTACAGGGAGTAACAAACTCTGTTACCTAGTTTATAAGGAATATTATCCGCATCTTCAGAGACCTTATCCCAGAAGTCTGCAGGGCCTTCCTCGATAATATCTGCATCAAGGGACCGACCACGACCTATAACGAGGAAGAGGTTGCTCCTAGGGTCAGAAGGTATATACTTAAGCATCTCGTTAATATTAACAAGGTCCTTATTAATGTCGAGCTCTTAGGATGCACTATTACCGGTAGCAAGTCGCAATTCTGCCAAAAGACCACAGTAATAGTCGGATATCTCTGTGGGACAAATGGCAGAGCGCCAGATAACGCCAAGGTAATTAAGATTATAGAGTAGAAAAGTTATGCCAACGCAGGGGAGGTATGGTCGTTCCTTGGGATTACCGGGTATTATAGGCAATAGATCTGTCACTTCGCATAGATTGCCAAGCCTCTTACGAAGCTGCTTTAAAAGGACATCGATTTCTATTAGGGCCAGCCGGAACAAGAAGCGATGGACACTCTGAAGGCCAAAGTCACATAACCTCTGCTCCTGATCACTCTTAACTACGCTGAGGAGGCCAGGGAGGTGATTCTTATAGTTAATGCTAGTCTTACAGGCTAGGGAGCAGCACTGATGCAGGTAGTTAACGGCAAGAGACGACTAGTTCGGTTTAAATCAGGTCTTTAGAATAAGGCTGAGTCTGCATATAATGCGACGAAGAGGGAGTGTCGTGCAGCCCTATATATGTTCTAACGACTAAGAAGAATAATCTATGGCATTAGGTTTACCCTTAAGACAGATATATAGGTCCTCGTATATTAGTTAAATAGGAAAGTAAATAATATGCCTAGATTGCTAATTCTGCGATGGATTAGCTACCTCCTGCTCTTTGACTTCTAGGTCTAATATATACTAGGACAGAAGAATAGAGTAGCCGATGGCTTATTACAGAAGCTTACAGGACCGTCTAATCAATTAGATGCCAAGGTTGAGAATAATATTAAGGACTTTATTAACTTTTATCTTAATGTAATTAAGATTAATAAAATACCTAAGATTCTAGACAGAAATTATTTGCCAGAGTTAGAATGATTGGCTTAATACCTTATAACCTTGGAAAGGCTACCTAATATAATAAATTCTTAGTATTATACTTTGCGAGACTAAAGTAAAAATTTCTTTGTATAAGGATATCGCCTCTAAAAACGCCCTCGCAGATATTAGGACTAGCCTCTGCTGGTGGAAGAGGATCCAGCGGTGCAAAGGCAAGTAATCAGACAGTACCACGAGGCAAGTAGCCATAAAGGACAGGACGTCACAGTAAACCTCATCAGAAAGAGGTATTACTAGAAGAACCTTTAGGGAGAAGTCGCTGCTGCCCTCCGTATATACTATATATGCCAGAAATATCACCTGCAAAGACCTCTCGAGAAGGTTTAATATATGGCACCGGCTAATCCCTTTGTTAAGGTCTATTTTAACACGCAATACATGCCCAAAGACCAAGGATACAAGTATTTGCTTAAGGCGCGTTGTGACCTCACGGGGTAGGTAGAAGTAAAGCCGCTAAAGGCATTGTCGGCGAAGGCCATAGAGAAGTTTATCAAGGGATTAATCTTTCGGTATAGAATAATATCAATCGCTGTAGTGGACAGGGGACCTGAGATGAAGAAGGAGTTGCCTAGGGTGTTGAACTTATATGGTGTTAGACGGATTAAGACCTCGCCATATAATCCCAAGGGTAACGGCCTGAACGAGTATAGGCATAACATACTGCATAGGGTCCTTGAGAAACTGCAGCGTAAAAGGAAGAACGCGTAGGTTGAGAATCTTAAATATGCCTTATTCGCGGAACAGACAGCTACAAAAGGATCGCACAAATACTCACCCTTCTACTTAATGCATGGCTAGGAGCCTGCATACCTATTAGAAGTCGAGTACCCTACCTGGCGACTAATCAATTAGAACGAGGTGCATACGCCAAAAGAGAGGTTACAGGCTCAAATCCGTATTCTAGAAATAAAAAGGGCAGATATAAAGAAGGCCAAAGTTAAAGTCGCTAAATATTAAAAGCTTGCTGCTACCTAGCGCAATAAGGAGCTTAAGTATAAGATTAGGAAGTAGCCGCTAGAAGTTAGGGACCTCGTCCTAAAATATAACATTCCTAGGGCAAATAATATATCAACTAGGTATAAGATAACTAAGAAATGGGATGGCCCTTTTCGCATTATTAAGTACTACCTAGGCGCTAATTTCTACACCTTGCAAAAGCCGGGAGGGGAGCCGTTAAAGAAGGCGGTACATAGGGACCATCTGCGTAAGTTCATGCAGGACAAGGATAGTTAGTGGATAAGCGAGGAAGATCTAGAGCCGAAGAATGAGGATAAAGAAGGTAAAGAAGATGATCCCGAGATCGGCTCTGTAGAAACGCTAGAGGAAGCAGACCCAATTAATTAGATGACTCGCAGGGTTACCAGGTCACAGGCCGCTATGGATGCCCTTAGTGACTCGGAGAATAACTCGCATAGAAGCGATGATAATAAGGAAGATCTTGGCGCACTAAACCTAATGCTAAACCTAAGTCATAGACCAAAGATGCACTTTAAGGTTAAGTTAAAAGGTCTTTTAGAGAGCAAAAAGGCGACCTATGAACTAATTGATTAATCTTAGATTAATTAGTAGAGGTTTTCGGAGCCTTATTCTTCGGGTACTTGGCATTAAGGGAGCTAGAGTTATAATACTAAAAGCAGGCTATGACGTTCTGTTTTTGGCGGGGGAGGAAGCATATAGATA
This sequence comes from Fusarium sp. NRRL 66894, assembly GCA_014824365.1. Taxonomy (NCBI): domain Eukaryota; kingdom Fungi; phylum Ascomycota; class Sordariomycetes; order Hypocreales; family Nectriaceae; genus Fusarium; species Fusarium sp. NRRL 66894. Next base: position 4,731 of record JABEEQ010000001.1, on the reverse strand, counting down.
AGGTAATAACAGAAAACACTATTGCTCTACTGCAATAAGGAGAATAAAAAAGAGGAAAATATTATTATAGGAAGAAGATTATAATCTCTATAGAGCTGTTTTTATTTTTGTATTTAGAGGGAAAAGAGGAAAGGAATATAAGAGTTCTAGAAGAGGAGTAAAAAGGCAAGATACCTAACTACCACTAGAATAAGGAAAAGACATAGCTTAGCAAAGGCTAGGTAACCACCAGTTTAGCACTAGACACGAAGGATTAGACGATAGACAGGGGAGGACCGCCTTAAGACAGGTAATTCTAAGCCTAGATGCGAAAGGCAAAGTCGAGATTTTGGTAAGACAAATTCGCCTAAATAAGGCCTAAGAACTCCAAATACAGCTGCGATACCACTTAGATAGACAGAATATACGCTAGACACGCTTTAGACACAGCTTAGACGTCCTAGACAGCAGCTAGATAAGTCTTAGATTTCTTGGACATAGCACCAAAATCGCAGATTTTCTAGATACTAATTTCATTCCTATTAGACAAAGCAAGATCTAATATAAGGAAAAGGCTATCTCCTGAAGAAGGGTACTAACTAATTACTTATTTCTATATCCTTTAAGCTCTAAAACTCGGCTCCCCTTACCAAAGACGCTTTATTTCTTGCCTACCAGCTTATTGATCTCCTGCTTAGCAGCCTTTACTATGTCCTCCCTATTTAATTCGGAATCCTAAGGCACTAATAGCTATTAACTAGTGATTCGAGGGCATGACTGAGGGTTTAGTTAATCCTTAGAGACCTCGCGAGGTTTATCTGCGGGGAGCGCAGAACCTGACTGCGGAAGGTTGTCTTTTCCTAGGAGGGGAGCTTTAAGTAAGCCAGATCGAGGTTTATTAGCCTAGTAAATAGAAAGAGAGCGCTAGTTGCAGTTACTCTTGGTATTCTAGACGCAATTAGAACACTAACCGCTCTAGAAACCCTTAATCGAGATACAGCAGTAGAAGGGCCAAAGGATATGCTCATTATTCTAGCTAGTTATTAAGAGGTAGGAAATAATGCAATTGCGGCATATTTTGGGATTGCAGATGCCGAATAAACTGATCAGAAGGGCCTTCAGTCGGGGCATGCTTCCAACAAGCTCATGGAAGAACTAGCCTTAATAATAGGCGAACTTAGCTGGGATATATATAGGCTGAAGCTAGCGACGAAGACACTTGTTAAGCTAATCCGAGAGTGCGGCATTAGTAGAGCCTGACAAAGAGAGGATCTTCGCCCAGAAAGAAAGGGCTGACTGGTTGGTCACCTTTGTATAATTAGGAGGAGGGCAGTGCGCAAGCTTAACATACAGAGGGTACTACATGCGATCAAGAGCCTTGCCAGCATAGATCTAGACATCGAATAAGTTAAAGATCTGCGCAATTAGTTAGTATTAAGGTAATCTAGAAGGAAAAGCGACACCTATAGTCATATAGGAAACGGATTCCTTAAACGCCTTTGCAGTAATCTAAATGCCACCGCGCTTTCTCTATTAATAATCAACGCCGGGGAGGAATTCCTCCTCGCTGATATTACATTTAGTAATTGCAACGAGATTAGGAAGACTCTTCTTTCCCTTCTTTGGGAGGTTAAGACTATTAAGGGCTTTAGTGGTTATAATAAAGGATGCAGGGATTAAAGGAGATAAGAAGGATTAAATGAAGATGCAGGTGTTAAGATAAGGTTAAAGGAATTAAGGAAGAGAAGAAGAGGTAGAGAGGAATAAATGCAAGAAGGATCCTAAGTTTAGGATAGGAGCTCGTGGGTGCGCAAAGAGGTTGAATTACTGACCTAGCTGCGCAGGAGGTTTCTTAAGGCATAAAAACCTCTCCTTGCTTTCTCCCTCTTCCTTTCTCTTTCCTCTCCTTAACACATTACTTACTTCCTGCTTTATTAATCAATTTAATCGCCCGCCTTATGCGCTTCAGATCACTTAAAGCTATTCATAACTCTTAGCCCCTTGCACCCGCACCTTACCCCTTTCTTCTACAATTTACATTTCCGCGACTACGGATACAGCTGTCATATTTATATTTCCCCTGCGCATATTAATTCAGAAGCGTCTAATCAGTTGATTTATCGCTTAAATTGCCTATCTGTAGTCTTTATCCTCTTCTAAAGTGCCGAAGACCCCTGCTATTTACATTTACATTTACTACCTTTAAACATTTCCTTTTATCTCCTAAACTTATCTGCCATTATAACCGACGAAGAATACATGCCTGCCGATACGTCTAGCAGCCTCAGTGATGCGCCTTTGAGCTTACTAGCCCTGATTCCCTCTGCTTCGCCTAAGCCATCTCCTGCGCCTTCGAACTCTCCTACGCCCGGTAGTCGACTTAATTACTTCTTAAACAAGTCGATAGTATACTCTTCAATCATTGGCAGCTGTAATAGAGAGAACGGCAAAGGAAGCTTTCTTGATATCGGCGAATCTGCTTCTGGGCGCTTTAAACACTTATTATTAATACTTATATACTAGCCGGCTATTATATACCTATGAGAAGACTAGGGAAAGCTGGAATTAATTAATCCCTTGGCCTATAATATTGCATACCCTACTTAAAGATATAAGGAGATTGCTAGAAAGGTGCCACGCTCAGATAGGTTTGCAGCTTTTAATGTAAACAGCAAATCAATTATATCCTGGCAAGGACACTGCGCCCTCCTTATGCAGCTGTTGCAGGAAATTAATGGCAACTACTTTACTAGCAGAGAGGCCTTAACCAGGCTACTTATTATATCCTCATATAGTATAACCGACATCTACGTTGCTTATTAGTATATCATCGAGATCTAGAATAATAAGTCCTTTGTAAATAACTCTTCCTTGGGTACCCCTGATGACTCTACTGCGCAGTGATATAAGCCTAAGCTCCCTGACGGCATAGCAAGGGTTAACATTAACCTTATAGGATATGATAACCCGAAGGATTAGAGAGAACAAGTCTCCAGGAAGAGATTTATTAGCACTCTTATCTTCTTCCGTAAAGCATCTCATTAGGTCGCCGTCCTGTGGGACCAAGTAAAAGGTCAGCTATACGTCTTTAATACCTAGGAGGAAGGCAGAATCTTGCGTATTAAGGCGATAGTCCTGGCTTAGAGGGAATAGCTCGGGATATATAGACTTCCCTACACCTTCGACTATTTTACTCCTCCCTTAACATACTAGCCTAATAATAATAGTTACAGGCCTTTGGCCATCCGATCCCTCAGTCTTACTATACGTGGCCACGTCGGAGTCACCTACCATATACTTGAAGGCAATAAACCTTCTCTTGCCTTAAATATCAACAGGAAAAGAGACACTGCTTAAGCCAAAGCTAAGTTGCAGTACTACGATTAAGTGCCTATACTATGGGAGATTAAAAGCAAGGAAGATATACAAAAGTAACGCGACATGGCCTACAGTCTTACAAAGCTTGCAATACTTAAAGAGCTTAGGTTAATTAATAGGAGTTTCTAGCGCCAGAAAACGAACAAGGAGGGCAAGCTAATTAGGCTTATGCGCAAGGTTTACGCAGAAACAGAAGGAGAGCTAACACTTATCCGAGGGATTACTCAGAATATCACTGAGGACGATATATTTAGTCGCTTTAGAGGAGACAATCATATCTTTATCACGAGGCTTGGTCAGGAGACCGGATTCCAAGGGCGACACGAACTTGAGAAGGCAGGATCTTCCACAATCCGGGGCATTGCAACTTAGAGGAAAGAGAGCCTATATAAGGAGAGCCCAAGGACAACGCTGGCGAGGATAAAAGACCCCCAGGCCAAGAGGTTAAGCGCCCTCGGCATGGCAGTCCGTGGGCCAGTACCTGACGATGGCAAGGCTATATCGCGAGCAGGATCACCAATGGTAATTGATTTAACTAATTAATCAGGACCACCTTCGCGCCACGTCTCACCTGTTATCTAACTAAAGCATTTAATACTACCGCCTCCGGCTACTCCGAAGACTCCGAAGACTTTAAAGACTCCGAAGAACCCCCCTGCCAATCCCTAATCTGTTGGAGCAACCCCTCTGGCCAAGCTTAAGATTACCAGTTCATTCCCTAGTCTAAAGCCAAAGGATTAGTCGAACTCTAGGGCTGGCAATGCCCTAGTTATTGTCAGAACTAACATTCCCCCTGACATTAAAGGCGCTTTATATATGCGTAAGAATCGGGTTCCCGCGCCGGATAAGCAGGCAGCCAAAAAGACGGCATAAGACCTAGGGACCTATGCAAAGGAAATAACTATTAAGCCTGCTTAATGGGGCTTGCCTATGGCTAGTAAACCTGAATTTGCACACCTTCCGACTTCGAAGACTTAGGCTTTATTTGTCCCTGCTAGGTTAATAAGTCCTAGACAGTGGGATAACGCCTAAAACGCTGTAGTTAATGCCTTTCGCCCTCAGCCTATTGCTAGAAGATCCAGGGAGGAACGAATAGAGAAGAGGAATCAGAAATAGGAAGATCAATGATTAGGCAGTTGAGGACTAAATATCACGATAGAACTGGGGAGGCTTATATTTAGCTAGGAATGTCTACTTGGTATGGGATTAATTAATCACTTAGTTTGGAGGTTAATGGCTATAAAAACAAGGGCCTTATGTATATATATTTGCTTAGTAAGGAATGCTTGCTTAATATGGTTTCTTAAGCATAAGGGCATGCGGCAAAACCACATGGGGACCTGTGTAACGGTTATGGCAAGCATTCCAGGGTAA